>JAWRVF010000304.1:87500-373917 GCA_036785485.1 Physcomitrellopsis africana | reverse complement strand
TCTTTGATCATCCAGGAGAAAGGCCACTTCTAAAGGAAAATTAGGAGGAGAGGACAGACAATGCCAAAGAAAAGGAAAAAGAAGCTGATTCTAATGGAAAAGGTAAGGGACCTGCCTATAAGCTTCAATCTGACATTGAATCTTCTATTGACATAAAAGGGGTGTCGGAAGAAAGAATCTTGGATGCCAAGATTGAATTTACATTGAGAGAGACTATTGGCATTGCTAAAAAAGATTTTTATAAATTGATCATTGATGTCATAAAGAGGAAGAGACAGATGACAGTTGAAACAGTCATGATGAAGGCTCTGGACACGCATATGACCAAAGATGAGGAATTTGAAATTGGACAAGTATTTTCTTTGATGTGTGATCCAATAACTATGGAAGAGAAGGCTAATAATGGTCAAATGGATAAAGAATAAAATAACTATTTGACTAATGAGGAGGAAGATATGATCTTACAAAGGTTTGCACAAACTTGTGTGGTCAGCAACAAGAGTGATATAACCAAAGATAAAAGTTTTGTGGAATGTGAGAAGATAGTAGAAAATAACAAAGAGGGGATGAGAGGCTATGACATAAAGGTCCAGGCCTTGCAAACTCAAGAAGAAAAAGAAGAAGCAGTAGATGGATTAGTATATGTGGCAGCACATAGGAGAAATACTGAGGTAGAAGTGAGGACCTTTGATTGTGCAATTGTGTATGGGATTGATAGAGAAGACAAGGAAGGAATGTATTATATTCAACCATTTTGGGCTAGAGCTACCATAGAGACAAGGGTCAAACTTGGAGAATTAGATGAATCAATTTTGGCTCTTATGGACCATGGCTCAGAGATAAACATTATGTCTCAAAATATTTACGAGAAAAATAAATGGCCAATTGATATTAATTATAGATGGGTTATGAGGGCTACAAATTGTGGGCAAACACAATTATTTGGAGCTTGTCCGGCAATTGCGACAAAGATTAGAGATGTGAAAGTAAAACAAAAAAATTTTGTTCAAAATGATGGTGCTTATCTCGTGATATTAGGACAACCTTACATCACTGCATCAAGAATGGAAACCAAGGTATTGAATGATGGATCTCATTATGCACGAATTCAAAGCTGTGATGGCAAGAAATCTGTATAATTCTTGACAGTGAAGTCTGAACATGAGAGGCATCGAGTATGTCTTAGGGATGGGCCTCTGCCTAATTCTTTACACTTTTCGGATTTCTGAATTGCACTCGTGGAGAATGGGGATCTACGGGTGCAGAAGGACCGAATATTTTTGAGCTCCCCAATATACATGGCATTAAAAGTGGATTTGTTGGAATGACTAAGTATGGATTCGTGAGTTTTACGAATATAAAAGATCTGGACCCTGTAAATAAAAAGATCATTAAAAAGATGGAAAAAAATCTAAAAAATATAAAGGCTCTTTTAAATGGTGAGTATATTTCTGGAATATATGAAGAAAAAGGCATTGGAGATGATATATTGCAAGTTTTATACAACTTGCAGATTAAAGAAGAAGAAAGTAATGGTACAGATATTATGATTGAAATTCACTTGAGAACATTGTATCAAGAAATAATAGATGCAATGAAAAGCAAGGATTTATGCCAAAGTTATAAGTTGGATCTTGAGGCTATGGTAAATACAAAATATAAAACAGTGGCCAAAAAGGTAAAGCCTATAGCAACTCAACTTCCATTGGATACTGATGAGCATGTCAAACAAGCAGAGAAGGAGCCAAGTTTAAGAGAAGCTAAGAAGATTGGGCACAAGTTTATTAAAGAAATATTAGCAAAGTTGAAGATTGGAGGGAGAGAATTCTTGTTAGAACAAGAAGAAAAGATGTTTCAAGAGATGCTCTCAAAACATAGAAAGGCCTTTGCCTCTTCACCAGATGAGATTGGATGTGTGCGACCAGGTTTAGTAGCACCCATGGTTATTTTTACAGTACCACATGTGCCATGGGATTTGAAGCCAATACCAATTCCACGAGCATTACTTCCCAAATTAGTTGACTTATTGAAGGAGAAAATGCATATGGGAATACTTGAGCCTTCAATGGCTCCATATTCTAATCGTTGGTTTACTATTCCTAAGAAGTCTGGAGCATTATGATTCATCCAAGATATGCAACCAGCTAATCAAGTTACCATTAGGAATAAAGGATTAGGACCAATTGTGGATGAAGTAGCAAAAGCGTTTGTTGGACATGCCATATATTCCATTGGAGATCTATACTTTGGTTATGATCAATTTCAATTGGCCATCAAAAGCAGAGACTTGACGACCATGAAGACTCCATTAGGATTGGTTCAAATGTGCACATTGCCTCAAGGTTCTACAAACTCAGTGGCACATATGCAAAATGCAATGAATCAAAGCTTGAGAGAGTTTGTACCAGAAAAGACTATACCCTTTGTGGATGACATTCCTATCAAAGGATGTAAAGAAAAATATGAAGACTCTATTTTGGATGATGATGGTTGCAGAGTATTTGTAAGAATGCACATTAAAGATGTTGATAAGATTTTATACAAGATTGAAAAAGCAAATTTGACCCTTTCAATTGAGAAGTCTAAATTTGGTTTTGGAGAAATTTTGATAGTTGGACATCTTTGTGGACGGTATAGAAGAAGGCCTAATCATGAGAAAGTTGATGCTATTGCAAAAATGATGGCTTGCAGTAACATCACTGAAGTGAGAAGGTTTCTAGGAGTATGTGTCTTCTATCAAATATGGATACCTCATTTTGCTCACATATCAAATTATTAAGGAAGGAAATTAAATTTTTTTGGAAATAAGAGCAAGATTTGGCGATGGAAGACTTGAAAGGAATTTTAAAGTCACCTCTAATTTTAAAACAAGTTGAATATGAGAGCGGAAGACCGGTGATTGTTACAGTAGACACAAGTCCAATAGCCATAGGGTGGGCTGTTGGCCAGGATGATATAAAGGGAGATAGATTTGCTATTCGTTTTAGAGCAAGGATTCTTACAGAATATACCAGAGAGTATATTCTCAAGTGAAGAGAGAGCTTTGGGATGCACTTACTACTCTAACAACTGAAAGAAATTACTTGATTGGAGCAAGTGTTGTGTTGAAAACTGATTGCTTATCTCTTCTTGGTATGATTGCCAATTGTTCTTCAGTAGACATTACCATGCTTTGATGGATAGCATATATCAAGTCATTGAATCCAGTTTTGGTGCACATTGCTGGAAAATGAATCCTGTGGCAGATATGTTATCAAGGGCTAAGTATTTTCATGAAGAAGAAATGATGGCTCATGAGGAGAGTGAAGACTTTTTAGAAGAAAGGTATGTATTGGCTGTTGATAGAGAAAATTTAACCAATGACATCTTGTCATTCAAAGTAGAGTTATATAAGGAGAGACTACAAGATATTGGACTCTATTTGAGCACTTTGAAGAAGCAAGAAAAGGTGGATGGACAAGACTTTTAAAGATATTAGACATCAATCATACGGATATCTGTTGAGAGATGGACTTCTTTGGAAGAGGGCAAAAAGAGCTGATGAATTACCTTTGAGAGTAGTGGATGATCTTGAAACCAAAATCCACGTGCTTAGAGAATTTCATGATGCCCTTTGGGTTGGTTACAAAGGAGTTTGGACCACTTATACAAAGATTAAGGAACGATATTGGTGGAAGGATTTATATAAGGATGTTGAAGAATTTGTGGCTTCATGTGTTGTATGTCAACTTTAATCTAAGGCCCGATATAGGGATGAACTACATCCCACTTATCCTCCTTCAATTCATTTCCAATGGATGATTGATTTAGTTGCAATGCCACCTGGAATTTGGAGAATGAAGTATCTTATTTTAGTAACGGAAGAGCTCTCAAACTTTGTTGAAGGAAGAGCTCTTTGAACCAAGACTACGGAAGGAATTTGCAAATTCATTCTTGAAGATATTTTTAGCAGATATGGAAGTATTGGAAGAATGAGAGCTGATAGGGGTGAATTAGATGCAGTTGAAGCAAGATCGTTTTTTCAAAGATATGGTGTACAGCTAAGGTTAACAACTGCTTACAATCTTGAAGCTAATGGCAAAATAGAGAGGGGGCACCCTCCTATCATTCATGTCTTAGTTAAGACTTGTAAAGAGAAGCCTAATCTTTGGCCTAGACTATTGCCATTTGCATTGTGGGTTGATAGAACCACCCATAGCACTGTCACTGGATATATGCCAGTAGAACTTATGCATGGACATAAGCCTATTATGCCTGGAGAAGAATCAGTTCCAACTTGGATATTTTTGTCTTGGAAAGATGATATTACAAGAGAAAGGCTATTAGAACTTTACATTCAGCAGCTTAGAAGATTGCCTAAAGATATGCAAATAGCATTAAAAAGGCTTAAGGCTGCTAGATTGAGCAATAAAGAGAGATTTGACAAAACCCATAGAATGAAGTCTAAGAAAATTGAAGAAGGTGATTGGGTGTTGGTGTTTGACAGTTCATTAGAACATCAGCACAGCACAATGAGGAAGTTTGTATGAAGATGGTTTGGACCATATGTGGTGATTAAAATGCATACCAATGCCACTTATTTGCTGCGAGAGTTGGATGGAACTTTATTGAAGATCCCAATAGCAAGCAAAAGAATTAAAACATATAGAAGAAGGGATGGAAAGTTTCACACCAATGATCTTGAAGAATTCTTAACTCCATTAGAGAATAAAGAAATACCAGATAGTGATGAAGAGATTGAAATGGAAGATGAAGAGGATTAAACTTGGCACATATTGGAGGATGTGCAAGTTTAGAGGGAGAGCATGTCATATTGCATTTACGTGCAGTGTATAAAAATATTAAATATCTTGTATCTATTGTTAATATATGTGTGAGTGCTAGAGGTTATTTTAGAAGATATTATAAGGAGAGGATTTATTAAAGCCACTTAGTTAGTGATTTAAGATGGCTATTTGTTTTGTTCCTACCTTATTTATATCCTAGAATAGACTCTTTTGTAATTAGAAGAAAGATAAAGGTTGTTTTATCTTTCTTGTTGATTTTTGAGATAGAATGGACCTTGTGAGGGATAAAAAAGAAGAGCATGGGGTGAATAGGGCCTGTCCAATAGGATTTGGCTACCCATGTGGGCGTCTCATAGTCTAATATGGAAAGAAAGGGAGATATACTCTTGCTAAACCGACGAAGAGAGGCAGTTTTGAGTGGTAAACTTTGGAGAGAGATAGCTCCGTATTCATAAAAGCGTTTGTAATGAAAATTGGTGGATGTGTTCTTCAAGTTGTGAAAATTTTAGAACTTAATCACTTGCTTGTTTTGGAGTTGTGAGCAAAAAATTATGCTTGTTTTAGTAGAATAGAGTTTGCTGCCACCCGACAAAGAGGGGCAAAAACTTCGAGCTGCTACTGCAAGTTTGATTTCAACTCTTTCTTATTGAAATTTAAAGAGAGTGTGGAAAATTGTGCTAGCTTTCTATCAAGACATCTCTTGTAGTATTTGGAGTTGGAGAGCAAAAGTTGTGAACTTGAGAGTTGGAAAGGATTTGCTGCCATCTGATGAAGAAGGGCAGAGACTTTGTTCAACCACCTAAGTCGGACAGTCTCTTCAATCTTTTTGATAATTTAGGTGCTTATAGTAGCTTGTATAAGCTTTCCACAAAAACAAAAATCAATACATTTGGAGCTTTGATGAAAGTTTTATGAGCCGTGAAGTGTCAAAGAGGGCAAATTGTTACTAGGGTTTGAAGAGTAGAATCAACTAGCTACAAAATCTGGAGTTTGAGAGGCATGCATGCGAAATTTTAGAAAAAGTCAGATGATGGAGTGAGTTTTCTAAAAAGCTATTGCATGTCCAATTTGGAGAAGGGAAGTGATCACAACAAAGGCTGAAGTGAAGAGGAGCTTTGTTGCCTTTGCATTCGCTTGGAAATTTTAGTGCCTACTTCTTTTAGCCATAACTTTTAAACAATAAGCCATCTATTTGTGAAATTTTTATATGTTTTACAATAGATTATTGGCTTTCCATAGGCTATAAGCACGCTTGATTCGACCTTTGGATGAATTTTTAGTGATTTATTTAGTTTCAGCTTGTTGTATAACTTGTATTCCTCATATGCGGTTGTATTTTGAGGTAAACTTGAATACATACATACTTTGCTTATACCTTTTATACAAGTATATAAAATTGTATTTATATCAAGTATTTATATAAGTATTTTATAAGTATTATATATAGTATTTATATAAGTATTTGTATAAGTATTATATCAAAGATTATACAAGTATTTATATAAGTATTATACAAGTATTATTCAAGTATTTATACTTTATATTTGTACAAGACTTGTACAAGTATAATACAAGTATAACTTGAAAGCTTGAACAAATATTGTGCAAGTATAGAACATACTTGCACGGCTTCCTCTCATGTTCCCTGCTAATTCTAGTAGCAGCTAGGAACCTGGCGTTTTCCCAAGGCAAATTCTCTCTACCCGACAATGGATGAGGAGTTTGCTAAAGTTGAAGATAAAATACAAGGTGTTCTATATAAGGCAATAGTAAGCTCATTCATATATGCAATAGTTTATGTAAAGATGGATCTTATATATACAATGAGTGTTATAAGTCAACATATGTTAAAAGTTGGATCAATCCATTGGACAACTATTAAGAGGATCATGAAATATTTAAAAGATATATTAGATTTCAAATTGTACTTTAGAGGTGATACCATTGCATTGTATGTTTATTATAATATGGATTGGATATGAGATATAAATGATAGAAGATCAATAATGGACTATATATTCTTTATTGGAATAGGAGCAATTTTATAAAATTGCAAGAGACAACCAATAATTGTAAAATCTACAATAGAGACAAAATACATGGCAGTAAGCCATGGAGCAATGGAAGCAATTTGTTTAAGGTAAGTTTTGGAGGACATTGAATTTACATAATTAGAAGTAATTTTAATAAAGTGTAATAATTAAGGATGGCTTATTTTTGCAAAGAACTCAAAACATCATTCAAGAACCAAATACATTGGCATTCAATATTACTTTATAAGAGAGAAGATTGAAATGGAAGTGATTGACATCAAATACTATGCTACAAAAGACATGCTTGCTGATTTATTGACAAAAGTATTAGTAAAGGATAGGCATCACATATTAATAAAGACATTAAATTTAAAATCCTTTGATTAATAGCAAAGCGGAAGTGTTGAGATAAATAGATAATAATAAAAATAAAATAAATTATCTAATAAAAGATATTATCTTAGATAAATTACTAATAATTAAAAGATTATCTTTTAATATGTAAAAAGGCCATCTTATAAATAAGAGACAAGATCAAGAGCCAAGAGATAAGGTCAAGAGGATAAAAAATCTATTAGAAAGTATTCAAAGATTAAACAAGAATATAAAGTATATATCATAGAATATATTTGAGATAAAAGGAATTTCAAAGGATTCTATGGATATATTGAATATAATAAAGGCATATCTTTATAGAAGATAAGATGCTAAAGAATATATTTAATATATACTTTGATGAATGTAAAAATTAAAAGATAGAAGTCATCATTATAAATAGCAACTATTACCTATAAGTATTGGATGTTAGAAGTGAGAGATATTTCATTCCATACTTCTTTTATGTATAACCTTGTTAATTTCTACTTATTTATATTATACTTATTATTTTTCTTCAATATTTATTATCAATTATTATATTAAAAAATATAAATTTTTTAAATCAAGAACAATGTTTAATTTAATAATTATTAAGATTTTAAATCTATATAAGATTTGATTTAAATTAGTTAAGATTTAATTAGGATTTATTTAAAATATTTTAAGGATTTTATTAGGATTTATTAAGATTAATTTAAAATTTAATTAGAATTTTTTTTAAAAATTATTAATATTTGATTAGAATTTGATTAGGATTTTTTAAAATATCTTTAGGATTTGATTAGGATTTGATTAAAATTTACTCAAAATTTTATTAGAATTTAATTAAATTTTGATTAGGATTTTATTAAAATTTGTTAAAATTTATTTAACATTTGGTTAAAATTTACTTATGATTTATTTAATATTTTATTAGAATTTATTAGGATTTACTTAGAATTAATTAGAATTCAAGTAGAATTTACTTAAGATTTTTTTATGATTACTAGGATTTTATTAGGATTTCTGTATAATTTATTTAGGATTTTTTTTAAAAAATTTAATGATTAATTAGAATTTTTTTGTATTTACTTGAATTAATTAGGATTTTTTAGGATTTAATTCGAATTATTAAAGATTATTTAAAGTTTATTTGAAATTGATTAGAATGTGATTTGATACATCTAGGATTTTTTTAAGGTTAATAGGATGTATTTAGAATAATTAGAAGCTTACCTAAATTGTTCAATATTGTAAAAAAGATGTTTCTAAATACCTTATGCATTATTTTGGATTATAAATCTAACTTCAAGATAAGATCAAATCCTTCCACAATCAAATGTCTAATGCATTTTCAAGTTGATTTTTATATAACATGACAATAGAAAAGAACAGCACCAAGTAGGAACAACATGAGTATGGCAAAATAGAACAACTCATCAAGATTAAGAATAATAGGAATATAATAAAAAAGAGCAGCTTACCAAGATTAAGAATAACAAGAGCACAACAAAAAAGAGCAACAATCAAGATTAGAAATAATAAGAGTACAACAAAGAAAAGTAATTCATTAAGATCAATAATAATAAAAATACAATAAAAAAAATTAGCTCACTAAGATCAAGAATGGCAAGAATATAGAAAAAAAAAACAACAATTAAGATTATGAACAATAACAGCATAGCAAAGAAGAGCAGTAACTGTGATAAAAAACAACAAGAATACAACAAAGAAAAATTGTTCATTAAGATCATAGAAGTATAGTAAAAAAGAGTAATAACCAAAATTAAGAATTATAGGAACATGGCAAAGAAAAACAGCAATTAAGATAAAAAAATAACAAGATTATAATGAAGAAGAGCAACTCACTATAATTAAGAACAACAAGAATACAACAAATAAGAGTAGAAACAAAGATTAAAAATGGCAAGAACATGGCAAAGAAGAATAGCATCGAAGATTAAAAATAATAGGAGTATGACAAAGAAGAATAACACACCAAGATTAGAAACAATAAGAAGACAATAAAAAAAAGTAGCTCACCAAGATCACAAATAAGAAGAACACAATAAAGAAGAGCAACTCATTGAGATCAAGAATAGTATGAATACAACAAAAAAAAAACAACAATCAAGATTAAAAATTGCATAAGTACAAAAAAGAATAACAACAACTGAAATCAGGAATAATAAGAGTACAAAAAAAGTTATCAACTTATTAAGATCAAAAATATTAGAAGTATAGTGAAAAAAAGTAACAACTAAGATCAAAAATAACAAAAGTATGACAAAGAAGAACAACTAAGTGAGATCAAGAATGGCAAAAATATGGAAAAGAAGAGCAATAACCAAGATGAAGAACAACAAGAGAATGGCAAAGAAGAGCAGCTCATCAAGATCAAGAATAACATGAATACAACAAAGAAGAGCAGTTCATCAAGATCAAGAATAACATGAGTACAATAAAGAAGAGCAAGTTTTATATAATTGCCTACTTATAAAAAGCCAAAATTGGAAGCAATCAATAACTTGATACTTAAGCCACATATCTTATGGTCCTTAGAAAGCTTCCATGAGGTCTTTTTGTTATCTAATATCTATAGAGACAAGAATGAGACTATCTAAGATCTTATCAATATATTTTTATATTTTAATCTTGATTCAAGATTGTCTTGTTATTTTGTATTTAATACTAGTCACCTTAGTTCTTTTCTATTTTATATCTATCTCTTTTTTTTTACTTCCTCTTTTCTTTAATAATACATGAGTATATTATCTTTTGAATTTTGTTTAGATTCATGTTCTTGATATTAATATAAAAAATTTAAATTTTTTTAATGAAGATGAAAATTTTAAAAAAATATTAATAAGACTAAAGATAGCTTTAATATCATTTTTATATATACTATATTAAAAAAAACTTTATAAGACTTTGCTAAGAACCACAATGCTTGTGGCCTATATATCTAAATTATAAGATATTACTATTGTGGCATCTTTAAGATATAAAACTTAGAATTTTTTAAAATAATAAATAGCATATAAAAGAATATCTTTATATTTATTTTTTATCTAATAATTTTTTTTAATCTTTCCAAAAAATATATATTATTTATTTGATATATATATATATATATATATATATATTACTTCTATTTATTTAAATAATATAGATATTTGTTATATTATTTTTTCTTTTACACTCAAGTTCTACAAAGAATAATCAAGTTACTTCACAAGTTTGAAAGTCTAAGATTCCTTAAATAATATTTGTTACAAACTTTGATTTAAATTTCTTTTAAATACAATCAATAGATCTTATAATTAATCAATATTATATTATATTTAGATAAAAGACTACTTAGTTATTTAATTAAAAATTAAAATTTTATATCTATATTCAAATAATTTAGTTGATATATTACTATATGTAATATCCACTTCTAATAGTCTTCTTATGTACCAAGATTCTGTTCTAAGGCCATGGTACCACATATATTCTATCTAGTCATTTATTTTTTAAAAAAGACATGTCTTAATTAAGGAACTTTATCTTAATTTTGATATTCTAGAGTTTGAAATAACCTAAATGGTTTATTTGGTATGTTTTAAGTTATAGTTTTTAAGATAAATAACTTATATACAAAGAGGTTCTAAAAATATTTAATAAATAAATTTTTTATATAAAAATTTTTTAAATAATAAAATTTTAATTTAAATAGATATTTTAATTTTAAAATTTTAAAATTAAAAACTAAAGAATTTCTAGCGCATTTGAAAAAAAATTTAAATCAGTATCATTTGTATTCATTAATATTATATTCACAATAAGATGCATACAAAATTTGAAAAATTTGTAGATATATATATATATATATATATATATAAATTATCTTTGTTGTGAATCTTTAAAACTTATAAAAAAGGACTAAATTTTTTTAGGTTATATTGTGGTATTATTTATAGTTATTATTTATAAATTTTAAAAGTAGAATATTATAAATATAAATAAAGTATCTTAAAGTAAAAATTTATAAATAAATAATTAAGCTTCTCAAAAAATAATCACATACTAGATCAAATATATTGATTCTAGTTATGTTTGATTAATGACTTGGCAACTATCTTTTATATAAAATATTGAGTTGTATTTATTTATTTATTTATTTTTGGTTTGCTTTTTTTAAAGACAAGACTTCGTATTGATCAAAGTTGCAAATATGTATTTTATGATTTTCAAAACAAATAAAATTTAAATTGTTACAATTCAGATTATTTTTCCATCATGTGTTTATAGTTATTTGTTGTTTCCGTCCTAATGTTTTAAAATTATATTATATCATGATAGAAGTTCAATTATTCCTATTTTTTTATGTATTATGAGGCTGCTACAATTTTGTGGCCCAATGAAATGATATACAATTATTTGATTTTTTTAGTACAGTAGTTGCGTTTCATTTTTTGAAATTTTTTGTAGGTTATTTTTTATGTTTAATATAAAATATTGGTTGGCAGAGCAAAAAAACAGGAGCAACATTGATAGAGTGGTGTTAAACCTTTGAAATGGGCCTTTGTTTTCTACCTTCGGAATATTGGTAAAGATTTGTGAGATCTGCCTCATGCCTTGAATCGTCTGAGGTATAAGTGTGCTGTATGATTTTGTACTGAAGATTTTAGAGCACAAAATCATTGTGGGATGGGCAGCAATGTGCAATCTCAGCTTTCCTGTGTGCACATGGCTTTCTTATTGGAAAAATTGAAATTATGTTGTATGTGTGGGTTTTTTTTTAACTGATTTGCATTTTTGTTATGGAAGATCAAGGATAATGTATACTACTTCCAGTTTAGTACAAATGTCGTGTTTTCTACGGAAGAAATGTACATCCCAAAGGCTTTTGAAAGCATGATACTCTGGAAATTATGCATGACTTGAACAAACACATGAGGATCAGTCGTTGCAAAGCCTAACCTTACAGGTGGTAGCCACTAAATTTGAAGCCATTTAAATTTGACAGACATCTGATGAGATTTTTGGATTACAGACTAAATCTCAGTTTGAGTCTCCACCGCGAGTCCTCATTTGGCACCAGTATATGGCATTTTAGACACTAAATATTACACTGAAAGAGACACCCCTCGGTTACAGGTTCCAACAACCGTTCTTCACCACAGGCACATGCCCATCGTTTCAGGGTTAAACCTTAGCTTCGAATTCTGCAACTAAAAAGGATGATGAAAATATAAGCAGCTATCAATCTGCCACTCACCGGCCGAGAGGCTATGTCCACAGCAACTCCCTTTGCACGAGAGGCAAAGTAAAACTTGTGGTCAGCTAAAGATGCTACATTTAAGGGGCAGCTTTTCTACACCCACTCTTGTACTGGTCAATCTTCTAATTGAAGCCTAGAGATCGGTCCAAGAACCCCTCTGGTTTGTAAGACTAAACACACAGGTCACAGCTCAGAGAAACCCATTAGTGTTACTACAAAATACAACCTTTAGATTTTTACAGCCCACAGCGCCTGATTCCAACACCGGTGGAGCAGAGAGTGAGCAAAATGTTGACATCCAAGTCAGGTATTGCGTCGCACAGCTCGTAAGGAGACAGTGAAGGATTAAGAGCTTTGAATACAAGGCAAGAGATATAACAAACCTTAGTGATGAACAATATATCTGTAAATAATTGCTCCAATAACAACAACACAGGCTGCCGCTAATGCTATCTGCAGTGCAAATAAGGCAAGTCCGTGTCTATTCGCAGTAGGATCCAAACAGACTAAACTGACTCAAGCCATAAATGCCTGCCATATATGTCAACTTTGTAAACATTCATACTCCTCAGAGACACAACGATTCCTAACTCACGGAACCAATTTGCTAAGAAGCAAGAATATTCAAGGACTCTTCAAAGAATGCCACTAGATTCATGCACAGAAACATCCTGTAAGCAATGAAGATCCAAATAATTTTCAGCATTCTAACAAATTCAGGGAGAGAAAATGCAACTGCAGTGCAATGGTACTGGGAGAATGCGAAAAAGTGCTTCTTTCATAGTCACGTCAATTGCATTGGACCTTACTGCCTCTCTACATTGTTCTTTAGCTTGCGCGTAAAGCTATTAGCTTTGCTAGTACAACCGACCAACAAAATCTAAAATATCCGATAAGGATCAACAATATTGCACCGTTAGCAAGCAGTTGAGATAACGAACTAACTTGGTCACAGTTACATCTTAATTTAAAGTGACAACGTAATGAACCATATCACACTAATAGAAAGTATAAATTTTAAAAGCAGTGATGAGTCGAAATGCTACTTTTGGAATTTATCAGTTATCAATGGCTCAATAATGAAAAACAACAGCATTTGCTGAAAAGGGAGAATTTTTCAGCAGAGAAAACTCGGAAAGTGGAGAACTAGGTTTCTCTCCATATTTATTCCTTGTGAACAGCACTTGCCACCATAAAACATACAGCAATTCCAGTAAACCCAACGCACAAAAAATGGTCAATGAGATGATCAATCCAAAGCAGTTAAAACACATATTCAAGTTCTTTGGATGCAAATTGATTTTGGCGCCATTTGATTTCACAGGTTGAAACTACTTGCAAATACCTTCTGAGACCAAAGGACCACTTTGACATGGACTTCCAAGCGTAGAGAAACTACGTGATGGAATGATGAGATTCTCACCTGAATT
Organism: Physcomitrellopsis africana; assembly: GCA_036785485.1. Classification (NCBI taxonomy): domain Eukaryota; kingdom Viridiplantae; phylum Streptophyta; class Bryopsida; order Funariales; family Funariaceae; genus Physcomitrellopsis; species Physcomitrellopsis africana. The sequence goes on along the minus strand of JAWRVF010000304.1, from coordinate 360,041 downwards.
GAGTAAATAAGATCTCCAGTGTAAGCTCGAAACTGATAAGCGCTTAAGAGTCGATCTAACCAGAATCATTCTCCTAAACACTACAATACGGACACACCGAAAATGGACTTTTATCAATAAGTAACATGCTTGCAGCAACAGAGGGAATAGTCACCACAAATCACAAAGTACTAAATAATACATCAAGTTTCAAACATACATTGGTATATCAAAGAGCAAGAAATAGTTGGTGGACAAACAGGCAGCATGATAGTATACCCTCATCGCCATGCAAGGTGAGTCTTTGAAGCTGGATCATCTCTTATCACTTCCTTCACGTTTGTTGCTTACATGATGGTGAGGAATTGCTTGACAAAATTTTAAATTCTAAGTTCATACTGTACGCATCGATGGACCTGAACAAAGCTTCGAGTAGGTTGTCAACCAGGTTGGTTCTTGGTAGGTGCATAGACATGGAGGATTTCAGTGACGACTTCGTACCCCACAGAGTTCGTATGTAGTGTCATGCAGAATCTATATGCAGTGTACTGTATCGTTCGTAGAACGTTTACAGTGTACCATATAGTTTGTAGAGTCTGTGCTTTGTATTGTTGAGTTTGCTTTGTATTGTTAAGTTCAGAGAACTTTTATTGCATTCATTATAGTGTGGTGCAACTCTTGTCCATATCCAACTTCATGTATATTGTTAGATTAAATAGTATTATCTTTCATTTTTGTATGGAATGCACTCTAGATCAAAAGTTGAGTCATGCTATTATACATTGATAATTGCAATGCTAAAAATAAAGTTTTGATTTGTTTACAATGTTGTGTGAAGTAGGATGTGAACATATTGGCTCAACATTAACATAGCGCATGATTTTCTATTGTAATTCTTTTAGTTTTTCAAGTTAAGAGCTTTTGATGAATATCATCTTTCATTTTGCTTCTCAAGATTAGAATATATCATTAGGTAAATTTTTTTTGCCATGTTTATTTATTTATTTTTTAAATGAGTAAAATGGATATAATTAACAAAAGTAATAATAATGTCCTTTCTTGGTCTTCATTAATTCTTCTGTAAATTATATTGGTAGGTCTTTAGATTATTAAATTGATGTGAAATTATTTGTTTGATGTTATATATAGAAGACTTATAGATATTGATATAGGATATAAAATAAAATAAAAGAAAAATATATTGGCTACTAATTTGTATAAAAATTGTACCTTTTTGTTGAATAATTGATGGCACTTTACATTTGACATTTAATGATTCTTCATTATAAACAATAGGTCCATAGCTCCAACAACTTCAGACATTTTAGAGAATTGAAAAGAATACATGTTTATTGAAAGCTTCAACTAAGAGTTTATTTGGAGATATTGGAATTATTGTTGGAATTTATATTGGAATAGTTCTTCCAAACTCCTCAGGTATGAGTCAATAAACATTTGCTAGCATTGTAATTATTTACTTTGATATTGTATTGTTAACGTTTGGAAGTAGTGTATTATATTGTTGATTGAGAGTCAATAAATTTGATAGACTTATAAGTTTTAATTGTATTGTGAGTGCTTTGGTAAGAACACAGATTACTAGTGTATTATTATTAATGTGTTTAGAATGTCATTATGTTAATAAAATTTATTTAACTGTTTAATTAGTCATTTTTGTCTAGAATGTTTTTTAAAAATGGATATGATATAATATTAAAGTAGGATAATGATTTTAAGAAGTTTTGTGGATATTACAGGAATTATTGTGCAATCTTATCTTTTCCTAACATCTTATTAATGTAATCTTTAATTGAAGTATCAAAGGTTGTAATAATATTATAAAAATGATGGATTATTTGCACCTATCAATAGATAATATATCAAAGGCTACAACATTATTGAAACAAAGGGTAATGAATAAAAGACAATGTGAGAATTTGTTGAAAAATTTATCAATGGATCTTAAGACAATTGAGAGCATTATAGTTGGTTCTTGTATAAATATATTTGATAAAGCAAAGAAAGATTTATTTTGAATTGTTTGCAAAGCAACAATGTTAATTGAAGAGTGTTGTAAGGGGGATTGGCAGAAGGTTGTAGTGATACAAATTAATAACAAAGAAGCTTTTAGAGAGCTTTTGTCAGACTTGGATTGTTGTTTTGATATCATATGTAGCATCTCTCAATGTTATTGTCCTAATTGAAGTAAAGAGATTATTGAGCTTGAAAAGTATATATCATTTTTTCTAACATGTTTTAATGAAGTAAAACAAGATTTAGTGGCATTACATGAGAGATTGGAAGGTGTTGTTCAACAACCAACATGTTCAAGTAAAGATGTTGAACTTGCACATTATCATATGGGACAGATAAGAGGTATTTAAAAGGTTGAAGGGGGTGGATTTGACATCATTTTTTTTCCTAATAAATATCCTCTTGTTGACTTTGGAACTCCTCCTAAACTTTTGAGTAAAAAATCATCATGATCACCGGTGTTTAAAACAAAATGAATGGGTTTGAAGAGTGCAACAAAAGTTATTTCTATTTTTGGTGAAATTAAGGATTTTAAAAAAACTATATTAGAAGAAGTTAGCATTTTTGGTGGATTAAATCATCCAAACATCATCAAACTTCTTTGTTGTGGTTTTGCTAAAGATAGAAGAAGTTTAAAATTGTCATGGAATGAGGAGAGATGACCTTAACAAATTTTTTTAGAAGACAAAGGTCTACTTCCAAAAGAAATTGCATTAGACATCATGCTACAAATTGCAAGAGGAATGTGTTACATGCATGATATGAAAGTAGCACATCGTGACCTAAAGCCTGATAATATTATTATCAATCTAATCAATGTCACAAAAGCAGTTGATATGGCATTTGTACATGTGAAGTTGCTTGATTTTGATATTTCAAATGTTGAAGTAAAGAACATTCCACAAGTATGCACTTCAGAAATTATAGGTATCCTTGGATGCATGGCACCTAAGAATACAATAAAAAATGTAGTTGGAAAGTCCTTGCCAAAGGTGGATGCTTTTAAAGTTAATGTATTTAATTTTGGCATGATGTGTTATGAAATTATTTTGGAAACAAATCTTTTTAGAAATATATATCATCATTATGATTATAAAAAAGAAATAGAGAGTGGAAGAATGCCTGATTTGTCAAGTTTTTGTTTACAAGAATTAAAATCATTGATAAACAATTGTTAGATTTTGGATCCAACAAAGAGGCCAACATTTCTTGAAATTTATAGAAAGTTGACAATGTTGAAGAAGGCCATGCTCCAATATCCTTTGGAAGATGGAGACCTCAAGGATAAAGAATATACACCATGGATTGGTATTGTATTAGATTCAAAATTTTGGTGGACAAGCCTCAAAGTTAATTTATATAATAATATATAGCAATGTTTCTTCTTTTTGCAATATTTTGCCACCCTATAGGTAGTTGATCATGAAAAATTTGGTTCATCAAATCAAATTGCCAATGAAATATGTGTATTTTTAAAATTATAGTACAATTCTAATAGATGCTATATTGTAGTATATTATGTGACTTGAATCTTGATAGGTTTAAAGGCATTATTATTTATATAAATTATTGTGATACTCAAATTTGGAAGCTTGTGAATTATTATAGGTCAATGACAAAACTACCAAATATTTGAAATTGATTGGTGTTGAAGAAAAATTGATTAAACTAGAAGAGATATTAAAAAATATTGGTAGTTTGGATATCATTAGAGTAGGTGGAATTGGCAAGTCAACATTGGCTATGGTTCTAAGTAGCCATATCTTCCACAAGTTTGATATTACATACTTTATAGATGACTTGAAGGATAGAAAATGAAAACTTATTTTAAAAAATATGTTAAAAGATTTGCATAAGCAACCTAAATTATATTCTTTATAAGAGGGACAAGACATCTTGAAACATGCTCAAAAAACAAAAAAAGTTCTCATTATCTTGGATGATGTGAGAAGTGAAAGTGGAATAGACAAGCTATTGGACATAGAGAAATTTAAAGATAATGGTAGTAAATTGATTGCAACCAATCGTACTTGGAGATCCTTGGAACAACATGTATCAAAGCATGGCAAAGTGGATATGGAAACCCTTGATGACACTCAATCTATTAAGTTATTTTCTATGCATGCTTTTACAACCAATGAACCTTATTTACCATATTTGGAAGACATGGCTAAAGAGATTATTAATGCTTATGGTGGACTTTAAAAGTGATGGGCACATATTTACATGGAAATCAAAGATTGAGAATATGGGAGCAAACTTTGTATAGATTATTGCGAGCAAGAGATGATGGAAGTGGAGATGAAAAAATTTAGAAGACATTAAAAATCAGCTTTCATGATCTTAATGATGATGAAAAAAATATGTTTTTAGATGTTGCTTGTTTTTTTTACAAAGATTCTTATCATGGAATGATATCAGAAGGAGAATTATTATGCATTTTGAATGATGATGTTAAAATTCCTAAACAAAGCCTTGATAGTCTTAAAGACAAATCATTATTTGTAATAGATGATGATGGGAATTTGCACATGCATGATCAATTGCGCAATATGGGCCGTATGCTTGTGGAGACAGAGTTTGGAGGATCTTGAGATAGAGATTTATGCTTAGCTACATTCAATGATTGTAATCAAAAGGTAAATATTATATTATTTACTTACCAAATCTTATGCTTTTTACATGTATGAATTTATATTTTGATAATTTATGTATTAAAAATAAATGATTTAATACCAAATTTATATTTGTATATATAGGATTCAAAATATATCTAAGGCCTATCTTTTACAAAGTTGAAACAAGAATTGGGATACCAAATAAATTTTAAAGTGAATTTTATAAACTACAAACACCTTCGTTTGTTGATTTTTCTTTATTGCAAGGATTTTAATCTTATGTCAACTCTTATGGAACAAGCTTTGAAACTTTGGTGTTTAATTATGCACTTTTCAAATGAAGATTATATAGTTAAAATCCTAACAAATAATATTGATAAGTTTTAGAACATTTTGCAATGTAAGGCTCTTTCCAAAATACATGTATTTCATCTCGACAATTGTAGCTTTCTTGAATCTTTTCCTAAGAATTCACTCAAAACATTACTATTAGCAGATCTACATGTGAAGAATTATACAAACTTGAAATAATTGATAACTAACTTGTATTGCATGACTTTCTTGGTTGCTCTTCATCTTAAGAATTGTCCGCAATTAGAAGATCTTCCTAAAGGATGGACAAATCTCATTGTATTGGAAGAATTAATAATTATCAAGTGTACTAGCTTAAAAATGATATCGGATGGATTTGGAAGCTTCATATGTTTAAAGAAACTGATTATATGTGAATGTAAGGCTTTAGAGGAGGTTCCAAGTGGATTGGGGAATCTTGTTGCATTGGAAGAATTGAATTTTTTTGAATGTAGAAAATTGAAGAAGTTGTCAGAAGGGTTTGGAAGCTTGACATATTTGAAGAAGCTATATATGTGGGAATGTGAGGCTTTAGAGGAATTTCCAAGTGGATTGAAGAATCTTATTACATTGGAAGAATTGGATTTTTTTAAATATAAGAAATTAAAGAAGTTGCCAGAAGGGTTTGGAAGCTTGACATGTTTGAAGAAGCTAAAAATATAGAAATGTGAGGCTTTAGAGGAGTTTCCAAGTGGATTAGGAAATCTTGTTGCATTGGAAAAATTGAATTTTTTTGAATATAGGAAATTGAAGAAGTTGTCCGAAGGATTTGGAAGCTTGATATGTTTGAAGAAGTTAAACATGTGGAAATGTGAGGCTTTAGAAGAGTTTCCAAGTAGATTGGAGAATCTTGTTATATTGGAAGAATTAGATTTTTTTAAATATAGGAAATTGAAGAAGTTGTCAGAAGGATTTAGAAGCTTTACATGTTTAAAGAAGCTAAATATGTGGGAATGTGAGGCTTTAGAGGAGTTTCCAAGTGGATTGAAAAATCTTGTTGCATTGAAAGAATTAAATTTTTCTAAATGTAAGAAATTGAAGAACTTGCCGAAAGGATTTGGAAGCTTGACATGTTTAAAGAAGCTAAATATGTGGGAATATTAGGCTTTAGAGGAGTTTCTAAGTAGATTGAAAAATCTTGTTGCTTTAGAGGAATAGTTTTTTTAAGTACAAGAATATAAAGAAGTTGTCGGAACAAATTAAAATCTTGACTTGTTTAAAGAAGCTACACTCAAAAGAGTAGAAGGCTTTAGAAGAGTTTCTAAGTATATTAAAGAATTTAGTTGCATTAGAAGAATTAGATTTTTTATAAGTGTATAAATTTGAAGTTTTTAGAAGGATTCAAAAGTTGTGGTCTTTTTGTATAATCTTAATTTTTTAATTATTATAATTATTAATTAAAACTTGATAATTTTTTCATAAGGTCTATTTGGGTGGTGTAAGTAGAGGCAAATAGTCAATATATTATAGTGATAGATGATAGTATAAATATTATAGATATACCAATATGAAGATTGGCCTATGAAAAGTTGATAATTGCCTATTTGAAATTGCCTACTTAAATATAGAGGCTAATTGAGATTTTTGAGTTTTTTCCAAATTATCTTTTTAGGAGTTTTAGAATTGACTATTTATTGGCAATTTCAAGTAGATGATTTTCTTACTATTTTATTTTTTTTAATGCATCGATATTATTTTCTTTGATGAATTTAATATTTTTGGAATTTATAATGAACAAGTAATTCTATAAGAATCTTAGAATACAAAGGTGTGGATTTGGAACAAATAACTTTATGTGATTAAATAAAATTATATATAGGATGATTAAATGAGTGAGATTATTAATTAATAATTCATTGTGGAGATGAGAATTAAGAATGTACTATTAGTGTGACAATAAGATTAGAAGAATATGTGGCCTAGGTAGCAAGATACATGAAGATCATGTTTAAGAAATAATTATAATAAAAAAGAAAATCAATTAGAATAAAGCCTAAGGAGGACTAAATGTTCGACAAAGAATTACAAAATCAAGTGATTAATTTGTTAAATATGTATTATAGAAAAAATGAAACTGAACGTTTTATTAAAAAGTGGAAGTTAAGCAGTCAACTAATTGAAGGAAGTCAATTGCAAAGGAAACCTGTAGATATAGGTGAGGCAATAGGAGGACGCATGAGAAGACGACGAAAATTGCGTCATACTGTATTAATTACAAATTATAAAGACATCAGCTTTGGTCGTGTGCTTAAGTGGGGAGCATTTCGGCTTGACATGCTACAGGTAAAGTGTTACTCTCGTTAGTAGCGTTTCATAAACTGATCGATACTCGTCCACACTGAATTATAGTGAACTATAGAAGATGTCGCTGTCACTGTTTTCAGCACCGTTGTACAAGCTAACATTCATCTCATGATAAACACTCAATGAAATCCTATAAGATTGGATATTTGCTCTACAAACTGCAGCTAGAGATGCAGGCCTTCATGGTTTTGCGGGCCATATACCATCAAGGTGGTGGTTTGCATCGATTTCTATCACTTGTGTAGTTGTCCGCTCACAGTATTAGTGTGTGCCTTATGTTTTTTTGGTATAATGTTTCACTATGTTTCTGCCGAGATCGAAGGACAACCCTGATCATATTGTAGGAGAGAGAGAGAGAGAGAGAGAGACTTTGGAGTTTAAGGAGGAATTATTGAGCATCCTCAAGGTCATTGCGAATCATTTTGTTGAGCCCCATAAAAGCTGAGAGAAATTTACAGGAAAAACATCGAATGGAGGATGAAAGTGTTTTTACTGCATTGGCCACGTCCAAGCACCACCGTTGAATAGTTCAGGTTATGCTCGATTGTGTTTCTTTGGTTCCAGTTCAACTTAGCAAAGTTCATCTAGTATTCTTATTTTGGACTTGTGATAATGTCCTGTGCTTCTTCATTTTTTATTTTTTGTTTCTTTCTTCTTCTTCTTCTTTCGCATTGATATTTATTTTTTCTCGGTCTGTTGATCATTGTGCGATTTGATTCTACCTAGCAAGAAAAAGGAGTCGGTTGGAAATTGTCTTGTTGATCTTTCTGGGATAAATTGGTGATAATTGAGGTTAAGTACTGCAAAGTCACGGAATTGATTGATGCCTGTTGTGGAACAGGTAGGCTTTAGTGCACGACCGAAGGTAATATTTACTGGATTAGAATTGAAAAACAATGCTTGTTGACATCTTTCAGTTCAATATTGTTTTTTGTAGGCTTTCGCTTCTTCTGGTGAGAGCAGGATTGCTTGTCATCATGTGGATGATTTAGCTCAAATATACTGGCACATCTGCTAATCTTTATATCTTGCGACAGAGTCCCACAAAAATTGACGTTGGTTCAACAATAACAGTCGGTTATCAATATTTTTTTACAGCCGGTATGTCAAATATTTTAAGATCCCAATAACTTTGCCAATGGTCTTGGAGCGTGGTACCTGAATTTACTTCATCATAATGTGAATTAAGCTAAATTTTTCTATAATGTATTACAGTTAATAGTAAAAATCTGCTATCCTTTTTTTCATGAGAATAGTACTCATTATTCATCTCCGCAGGAAATCGTCACATACTCACCAGAGTTGCTGGCGGATGCTGAAGACTTGTCGACACTATTGATAGAGCCTGATGAGTCTACAAAGTGGGGTGTCGTACACATCATGTCCAACTTCCGCAAAGAAGGATCTTCAACGAGGGGCAGAAGGTGGAAAACCCTCTGCAGGTCATGTTTTAGGATTGATCACAACGTAGGGTTACTTGTTGGTAATACTGTGTTTCTTGCATATCCATTTCACTAAGTGTGTGTGTTTGTTGTTCTTTGTGATGCTCATTCAGAAATATTAACTTGATTCTGGAGCAACTTTATTCTTGAAGGCAGAACTTTAATATTGTTGTTTTAATTCCCAACACACAGAAATTCTTGTGGCCTTCTACCTCTATATTTATTCATTTAATCTAGGTAAAATAACCAGCTTGGACATTTTGTTAATTCATTCTTGTCTTGACAACTCACAATCTTTTGGATGGATGTGACAGATTGTGGCAGATAAGTTGGAGGACGATGCGCATCTTTCAACACATCTGCAGAATTTGGACTGCATTGCACAAAACCCAATTCCAGTTTTTTAGAAACGAGACAGGATGACATTATTAAGTCTGTTGTTCGGAATGTACTAAGACGCACAAGTCTACAGGTTGAGAGTGTTTTTGCTTGAGCCAGTTTGTTTAAGGATTATAACATATACCGTTACTTCATTGAACGTGCCATTAACGATAATGGGCAGACTTGTTATGTTTTTTTTCGAAGGAACAAGTCGACGACATCCCTGGAGATGATGTCCTCTGTGATCATGTGTCCTGAAGGTGAGCATCGTTTATGAAGTGTTTTGAAATGCATCTTTGATGTTGTTGAAGATGTTTTTGGGTGGTTACTTCAGATTATTCATTACCAGGTTAATATATCGATAAATTGCAGATCAATGCTCTTAAAGCTTTGGTGAAGAGTTTTCTACCAAAAAATGAATGCACACCAAAGAAAAAGACTTCCGGGGCTCCTCAAAGTACTTCTCAATATCCTTGCGTGCGGAGAAATATCAGATAACATGAAAACAAGGTCGGCTATACGTGCTGCCAACGATGCTATCTCTTTGTTTAGTATCAAACGTCACTTTTTTCATGCAGACTTGAGATAAAATCATGGTAATTTTCCAACGCCCTGCTATTTGTGTGTACTCCTCAATCATCAGTGTATGTAAAGGAGTGTTGAAAATTCTCATGTTTTGAAAATTTAGATGTAGTTCAGCCTTAAAGTGTCAAGTTTTCTGTTTGCAGGATCAAGCAGCGCATGTCCGGCGTGCATTGTTAAGAAAGATGCACTATCATCTAAGGGTTCGATCCCTGAATCTGAAGTATGCAAGTGCATACTTCACATTGTCATGTGGATACTGAAAAACATATTGCTTTCAGGTAACCATGTTTTTATCTTTATGTTTATGGTCAGAATGCATGTAATTGTTTTAGCAACATCATTGTGTTCTACTGGTGTTTCAGCGGGATGTGGTAGATGAAAGACAATTCATACTGTTCGATTAGTATGGTGGTAGTGTGCAGCTATTAAGTATGTCTTCTGATGTACCTCAAGTCTAAATGTTTGACAATCAACTGTCACGTGGCATCCAGAATACTCTTGTTTATCTTGTACATGTTTTGGCTCACCGTGCTTACTTTTTAGAAGAGTTTGAAGATGTTGTGTCGGAGCCAGCAGCCTATGAATAATTCTACAGGTGTACATGTTGTAGTTTTGGTTGTTTATCAGAGTCATGGATGCTGTCCGGATTTGCTGTCGAATCCAAAGTAGGGGTGTTATTGCAAATAGCTTGCTATGAAAATGGTAAGTATATGAAGGTGTGGGTGCTGTTTATGTTAATTGAAGTGTTAATTTGGGAAGTCATATAGAATGGGTTCAGTTTCGTTCTTCAATAGTTGACGTTCAACAATGGGGATTATGGTAGCTATTGCGTCTTGATTATCGGTTGATTCCAAATTAAGTAATGAGAGACGGAAGTTACCTATGTGTGAATAGGATGAAATCCATGTAAATCAATGCAGTGTGAGGGAGAATGTGTTTGTAATACCTAATCATGCCGTGTGGTAACCGAATGAAAGGTTTCTATTGTTTTTTTAGCGGGCACTTGTTTATCAAGGATCAGATGGGAAAAATGAGGCTAGAAATAAAGATGACGGACATAACTTGTCTCTTATTCTGGGAATTCAACGCACGATTAAAGGATGTCAAAATGTTGCAGACAACGCCCAAAACTGTGGTTCGTAGTGATTGCTTTGTGCTTCAATGGCTGATTGTCCAAGACCCGGACCTCCAATTCTTCTCAAGTTTCTCTATTTTCATTTCTGTGGACCGTGTGTGCAGTATGTGACATTGCAACTTTGATCACTGTAGACAACGCCAAGAGTCTTGTAGGGACGTACTGAGGTGTTATTCCACTTCCAGCTTCTGTGCACGAGGTAATTGAATGCTTAGCTCCTGAATCTAAGGCTCCGAAGGCGCTGGCACATGTCGCGAAGGTTGCTAAATCAAATGCAACTGGATTAAATAAGTCTAATCCAAAGGCATCTGATGCAGAGGCCCTTGAATAAAATTCAGGTGAAGCAGAGGTCCCTGAACCAAACAAGAACTGAGATCACTGAACTCGATGAGCCCAATGCATCCGAGTCAGACGTAATGCATGTAACCTGACCCATGAAAACTGATGCAGCTAAAGCGACGTGGAATCAATGGCACTCAAACCAACTGAATTCGAGACAACTCTAAACTCGAGGAATCAACTGTATCTGAACCAATGGGAACCGATATGGCTGAACCAAAGGAAATTAAGGCGCCCGAACTCAACCAATCCTAGGTAGCTGAACCCAACGAATCTGTTGCATCTGATCCATTGGAAACATACACACTTGATCCAAGTGAAGCTAGAGCACTAGTAGCAATGGAGTCAAATGTACTCAAAGCTACTGGATCTAAATCACCTGCACGATCTGGGTTTAAGGTAACTGAACCAGCTGAGTTCAAAGTTTCTATACCAAGTGAGGCTTCACTTGATGGTCAAGAATCAGATGGGGCAGCTGCTCCAGTTGGAGAAGATGTGAAGAGGGTTGCGACTGAAAGTAAGAGAGTGGTGATATCATCACCTCAGTCCCTTGTACTATGCAATTCTCTATTTATTGAAAATTGCCTTCAACTTGACTTATGTTATAATCAACTGCTTTAGTCTTTCCAGAGATTCACATGAACTTGTTTTAGATACGCAACCGAATCAAAGCAGTGGAATTTTTTTTACAGGTGGAAGGTAGCCACCTGCTAGCTTGCTTTACTGACAAGGATGAATTAGCTAATATTCAAGCCTGGAGCCTCTTTAAAAACCGACAAGGTGTGTTGCTAACCTCACGCCCAGGGAGTTCCCACTGTCGACGTCTGTTCTACGAAGTTGGTGTACTGAATGTTGTTCTATTCAATCGTGGAATTAGCCATTCTTTAGCTGCAATGAATGCGTGTATTCTATTCTGGTGCAACGTGAACTGTTTGAATATTTAGGTCAATGCCGGAGTACAGACTCTGCACCTTTAAAGCTGGTCTAATCCAATACAATCATACCAAGTGGGTAAAATGTGATTACCTTGTTTTGGTATCAACTTTTTATTATTATTAATATTATTATTTTAAAAATTACTTTATGTTGCGTACAGTCTTTCAGCCTTAAGGGTCGCAAATAAGGCAAGCGATTCGACGACGGTGAAGCTGTTTCAGATGCTGAACTGAAGATGGAGGAAAATTCAACGTCTACGGCAAAACTTAGCAACGATAATCCAACAAAAAATGCTGCAGTTGTGGGAACAGGAGTTGTATACAAAGGACCTACCTGTGATCATAGGAAGTCAATGGACAAACATGAGTCCATGAAGAGGGCAGGGCAGGTGAGAAGCCCGAAGTGGAAATGGAACCTGAAGAGTACTTTGACGAGAAGACTTCTGCAAAGTGCAAACGGGATGGTACCCAAAGTTTCTAGCAACAAGGACGATGTAGTTAATGGAGATGAAATGCCTGCACCGTCGTCAGATTCAACGCTCACTGCCTCAGCTCAGAAATGGAAGCCTGCGACTGGTGACCGGTTCATGACCGTGTCTGGCAAGAGAAAGTCTGATCGTCCAGCCAAAGTCTAATGCGAAGAGGATTTATAGAAGAAAATCTCGCAGAAGAAAGATGAGATAAATATCGTAGCTGCAGGTTTACCCTTGTGTAATATATAGAACGCTGTATATATATTTATATATATATATATATATATATATACACGATGCTGTCTGTTCATGCAAGAAGCTTGAAAGTTTTAGTAAAATCCATTCGGATGTCTTCCGAAACATGGGTAAGCTTTCAGTTTTGACTATCTCTTTTATTCCCAACAACATTGCAATAGAACTTCCTGAATTGCTAATTGCTAAGTTTTGATATATATGTGAAAATTTTGACATTTGAAATGCCCCCACTTAGTTAGCCAAATGAATCAAATTTCGTCAACTGACAACACACCATCTTAAAATTGTGGATAGGTGAGCATAAATTGTTTGTCATTTCAGGAATATCCTGAAATACCGGTCCAGTGGTTGTGAGAACCATAATTTTTTTCTTTTGATTTCAGATTTTCATTGATCTAGTCAATCCTAGACGTTGTGCAGTTTTACTTCATACACTGGTTTCAGACATGTCCACTACAGTTGGTGTTTATTGTCGACAAAACATGACTAACTTAAAAGAACAACTATGTGATGTTTTGTAGTAAAGAGGCAACATCAGCTATCCCAACAAAGTACTCCCAACTGCATTTAAGCAGGATAAAAACAAAAAAAACTCAGAAACCTGCCAAATCTGCTCTAATCAAAAAAAACAGGTAGCACATGCATTTGAGTTTGACGATGAAAGTAATTATAGGTACACAACCGTTGTATAACACTTCAGATTTTGGAAAATAGCTGTGTTATGGCTCCAATGTTTGTAAAGTACAATCAGCTGGAAGTGAAAGCTCACTCTGTGTACTTGTACCTCTATTGTTACACCAAAGTTTTATTAGACACAAGATTCAAGAGAGCCTGTTTACATATATATCTCTCTTTTCTACTGTTGATGAAGAGCAGTGGTGAAGACCTGAATTTTGCAGACCTTAAAAGTGTACTACTTTATCATCTTGCTTGATGCTTGACCATCTTCTGCCACAGGATGTGAATGAACTTATGTGTTCCCTTGTGATTTATTCCTTGGTGGACAAGATCATAATTTGCACAAGACCCATAAAACTAAATTATGGATTTACATCAATGCACTTCAAGGAAATCAATTTGGAAGTGTAATGGTGTGCGGGGTAAAGCATTTTGATGAAGGTCACTGTTTTACACTGTTTTGTATAAGGTTTTGCTCAAGTTTGGTTTTGTTTTGCATGAACCTGATGACCATGATTATATGATTAAAAAACATCTTTAGTTTTGGACCTTCACAAATCACATAGATTTTCTTCAATCACCTTTTTAAAATGTTTTTTGTGGTTGCATGCTGGGTCTTAATTTGGAGTCTTGTTTTTGGTTGAGGAAGAAAGAAATGAAAGGGCAACTCCAACACTGCAATAAAGGTCCATAGCAAGTTTGAAGTTTAGAAGTATATGTTTTTTGAAGTTTTACTTTCATTATAGATTCAAAGTATTTATATTTTCTTGTACATATTCAAAATGAATTAAATAATTGAAATATTTTCTTTAAAAATACTTTAAAATATTGATAATACATTTCATAATTATTATTGTATGTATATGTATGTGCATCTAATCTTAAGATTTTTGGAATTTAAAGTTTACTTCTGTTTCAATTTTATTTTTACAATCATGGAGAAAAAATAAATAAAAATTAAACATTGTATAAAAATTTAAACCTTAAAACTTTATTGTTTAGGTTCATTATTAAATTGGAATTTTCATAATATTAATTCATGACAATGTATCAAGCAACACATTACTGCTGAAAATAAACATCAACAATGTTTGTCTATATGTTAATGAAAAAAAGATTCTTGCATAATAAACTTAAGATACAATTAAAATTTATATATATATATATATATATATATATATATTTCTTCCTAAAAATTAGTCCAATTTTGTATAAATTTAATATCTAAATTTTGAAGTATAACATTAATAAATAAATTCAAAATATCATAATTTTATATTCTGTTAGTATTATTACTATTAGTATTATTATTACTATTATATCTTATTCTATTGATGATTCATGATGAACAAGTCTCCAAACTTCAAAATCTTATGAAGCATTGTACAAGTATTGTGCCCTTTGTAAGCTCTAGCTTCAAATAAAGTAGTAGACCCACATTATATTAGAAACAACTTGACAATGATCAGCTCAAAATTTTGCAAGAGCTGGCTACACAATCAAAGTAGTGAATGAGAAAAAAGGGTAGATGGTTCTCTGGGCAGGTAGAAATTTACATGCCTTAAGACCTTCAACTTGTACATCTTAATTAAGAATCTAATTGTAGAAAATTTCTGGTTTTATATTATTATTTATTTCTTCATTTATTTATTTATTATAATGAAGAATTATCAACAAGCATATTGCTTATGCACATGTTGGTTACTCCAACACTTTATGTTTAATTTTAACATGTTCTATGTTTTCTACTTAAAACATAACTAGTGTGTTTAAGTTGATGTGTGAATTCCTAGGTGTTTTTTTAATATTGAGGATGGTACTACCTTATAGCAAAGTTTCTTTTCCTTTTTCTTTTTTTTTTCTTTTGTTTGTTGTTGTTATGTCTTCACCTGAACACACCTCTAAGATCAAATAAATTTAAAATTTAAAATGTAGTATACCTGTAAAAAAATCTATGTAAAAATATAATACTATATATATATATATATATATATATATGATTTTTTCTTTGGAACTTAGCATTCTATTCTCAATCTCTCAATAACTTAATTTTGAACTTTTTACCTCTTCCTTTAAAATCCCTAGATTCTTCTATCTTCTTCTTCTTTTTAAATAGGGACTCAATTGGTGCCATTCAAGACTCATGGAAAATCATAACCAAGTTAAACTACAAAGTTTTGTACAACTTGAATCAAGAATTGCGCCAAGACTCTCTTACAAGATTTTGTCAAAAATCTATTCACATTGACCTTGATGACCAACAAGGTTGTCGGGACTAGTCCAACATAATTGTAGAATAGTCCCACCATGGTTCAAGAATTGTAGAGGCACTTATTAGATACTCTTTGGGTCATCACAAGGACATGGAGGCAATACCTTTCTCTCCATAGTACCTTTTTGTGGGATTCAATAATATCTTGGATATCACTCTAAGGTCTTTTTTTGTCCTCTTGGTGGAATAGCACTATTTGAGAAAAGAAACTTTATAACAATCACAATGATACAAAACCCTAAATTTATTTCAAGTGGATTGCATTTCATGATTTTAAAACCTTCGTCAACAAAGAAACTCTTTGGAATGTAAGGTAATTACAACATTTTGAATTGGGCTCACCAAAAAAAACTATTTATCTATCAAAAGTCTTGAGAAATTCTTTACATTTAAATTAGGTCAGATGTTTCAACAGAAAAATCTGCACACATTAGTACTTAGTCAACCCCATTAACATGGTGGCAGTTTGGTGATGTGCACAAGAACTGTAGAAAAAACCACATTCTTCTCCTTCTTTCTTTCTTTTTAATAATCAGAGCACAAAGCAGGGCCAAATTCGAGAGTATTCAATTCCGTTCTATTCTATTATAAGCTTTCGGTGTTCTGTTAGGGTGGTGGTTACTTGACTTCTTCCTCAACCCCCAGAATGGGCCTTTCCTGCCATACCCAATCACCACAAAAGCCACTGACAAATGCCCTATCTAGTGATGTATCTATCTTGCTCGTGAGCAGTTGTTTATGCAGTTATCTTATAGGCACTATAAACCAGCAATAGAGGGAATTCTGCACACAGGCCATGGAATTTGGCCTCCTCTCCAGACCCTTGCTTTTCCCTTTTCCAAACTATGGCAGTGGCATAATTGAGGAAACCCAGCTTCAGTGCCTTGGAGCATAGTTTTGACTTTCTAGGCCAAGCATAAAAATAAAAAAATAAAAAAAACCAAGGTGGATATTGCTTATGTGCTGACTCAGCAACACATTGACCAGTTGATTTTTCAGCTGCTCTGTTAAAAGATGAAGCTCTGACAAAACTGGGGGAGGTAGGATGTACAACTGATGACCACCAGAAAGGTGAAAGATGGGGGGAGGCTGCATGGGACAATAGCAGGGCCAAGTAAAGCGCCACTCACCCCACTCACCCCACTCAACTGCAAGCTCCATGTGCCCTTGCAAAAGAATAGCCAGGGGCTACAGCCACATGGAATAATACAATACAAAATGCCTTGTCCCACATCCCTAGCTTTCTACCTCCCCCTACAAGACTGTGGCCCCTTGCAGCTCCCATACCCATATAGCTCAACAGACACCCCACTATATGCATGGATGAATGGATATATCCATTGATGAATGAGTTCATCTGTGGGTGCCAACACAATGGCCAGAATGATGCCAAAGGCTCCCTTGCAAAATTGGGTGGCTCTGACTAGGCTGCGGGAGAATGAACGGTGAGCCTGGGCAAGGTGCCCAACCAACCCTAAATTCCACACACTAGAGCCCACAGAAATGGAGCCAAGGGGAGTGGTGCGCACCTTGGGAAGTGTGGCACATGAGATCTTCCATATCTGGAAATAAAAACCTGCCCTCTTGAGCTTGTTCTAGCAGGGAACATGTACATTTCCTCTGTGGCTTGTTTAGAGCAGTGGAGGTGAGTTTCCTAAGGAGATAGTGTGGTGTAGTTCCAAGCACATAGGGACAAGCCATGGTAATCCCCCACTCCTCCCGGAGCCCTCGTAAAGGGGCCCTTTGGTGTGGAGTGGGTGCATCACATGGGAAAATAGGGGTATGTGAGTCTCGTGTGTTTTGAAATGCGGCATGGGCAGCATTTCCTGAAACCCACTGCCCATACTGATTCTCTCTCACTTTCTCTTTCACCTTCATTTGGTTCTTTGTACGTTGATATAGACATCAATTTTGAGTGGGGAGTTTGATGTTTTGGAGCGATGCTGTTATTTGCTTCTTCCTTGTATGACCAGGCACTACAAAAGACTTGGTCCATACATATACATCCATGAAGAAACCCCCAAGGTTTGTAGTTAGATTGGTCTCCAACCAGGCAATATATGGAGCAACAGATCCGATCTTTCAAGAGCATGCATCACCAGCTCATGGAACCCATGTCCCCCCTCCCCCACTGTGCAATCAATCCCCCATACCCCATTGATTCTCATTCTTTATTGACTCTTTCTCATGGTCTTGAAAATAAATGACCACAGTTACCATACTGATCATTTTACAAGCCAGAACTTCCACCTTGTAACCACCTGAAGGTCCACACCCTTTCAACTATCAAACCCAGAGCATTCACATAAAGAAAAAAAGCTTCCATAATGGGATGAATACCTGCATCATGGGTGGAAGGACAGTATCCACAATATTAGAAAAATGGTTCAGCATAGCTGATATGCACTCTTCCAACAATTGTATCTACACACACACACACACACACACACACACACCCCCCCCCCCTCCCACCATTATCTCAAAAGGCTCTTCCCCTTACTTCCAAACACAGAATGTGGAGTTTGCAAGAAGTCCATAACAAGGAAAACCTGACACACAGCAAAGCTGAATTGCTTTTTTCTGTGTTTCAACTTGTTCTTATCTGGATATGTTTCTTTTTATTGAAGGGGGCGCTGAGAGTGAGGGTGAGGGAGGCAGTGGTGAAGGCTATGGTGGAGCCAAGGTGAGGGAGTGAGAGGAGGGGTAAGGGTGGGGCAGCAGAAGCAGCAGCGGCAGGGTTTTGCATGTGCAAAGGCTGGCAATGCATGTGGCCAGACACCTTCCCTCAACAAACCTTCTCATACTTTTTCCTTCTGCTGGAGCTTCAAGCAGATGAGTGGGCAGGCAGGCAGGCAGAATAGGGCCCTGCTGATTCACACTGCCCAATGTCATATACATATTCCACCCTTTTCACCTGTAGCCTCCTTTTCACCTGTAGCCTCCTTTTCACCTGTAGCCTCCTTTTCACCTGTAGCCTCCTTTTCACTCCCTTTACATTAACAAAGGAGGGCAAAACTGAGAGTGAAAAGAAGAGCTTACAACAGCCAATGGCCATTCCCCTCCCATCCCTATTGTGTGGTGGTAGTGACAATAAAATTGGCAAGTAAATCAAGCTTTGGGACCTCATTGGAGAATCTTCAATGGGTAAGTTGGAGAACTTGGTTTACTTATTGATAGGGGGGTGGATTCTGCAAAAGCTTTCAAGTCCTGCTTAAATCTCGTACATATACTTGAAAAGATCCACACTCACTCACACACATACACAAACTTTGTATACTCTCTCCATGTCCACAAATGGCTGTCCATGTCCTCATCTCCTGCAAAAGGGGGCAGTGGCAGTGGAACCAGCTTCTCCTTCACCTTCTTTCTGCTGTCTTTCTTTTGCTTATATTCGTGGTGATCATGCATTAGTGCAGAAGCTTTTTGACCTAGTCTTGCACACACACACTTACACAAGCAATACAAGTAGAGAGTGTATAGAAGAGGATAGAGTAGAATGGAGCAAACTGGAGGGAGGTCTACATCTGAGACACAGAGAGAGGCCCATACAGAGAGACAGAAAGGGAGAAGGGGCCTGCAATGGAATGGGACCTTCTTTACATGCCCTTTACTTTACTTTGCTTTACTTGTGTTGCCTGCCTGTCTGCCTGCCTGCTTGCCTGCTCCCTTCCCTTTCCCTACCTGGCCCCCTCCTCCACCTTGCCTCTCAAAGTAGCACTTCCCCAAACATTAAAAAAACAAAACAAAAAACAAAGCAAAAACTTCATTCTAAATACTGCTGTTTTTCAAGTTAGAACACAGTTCTGTTGTATTTCTTTTAAGTTTTGTGTTTTATGGACTAGTGGGCAATGTTATCTTTATGTAAAAATGATCCACAAGGGTTGTTTTTCAAAATTCATTCCCATACATACATTCTCACAAAGCAGTATGTGTTACATTCCTTCTTCTTTTTTTAATTCTTGCAGTAGAATATTCAAGGAATGTGTCACAGGAGGAGGAGGTGCCATGTGGCATGGAGGAGTAGTAGTAGTAGTAGCATTAGTAGCACTTGCATTACTCCTATTACCATTAATGTTATCCCATGATCCTCTGTTTTGTCTGTTTTGGTTCCCAATGTTCCCAATGTTCCCAACCTCCATCCACGGCTGCTTCTTTCTTTCAAGCAACATGGGATGAGATGAGCTTGATTGCATTGTATTGGCTTTGTTGTGCTTTGCTTGCTGGCCTCTCCCTGTGCATATGTCTGACCCTGCCACTGCTGCTGGGTGATGGTGTGATAGGAAATGTGATGTGTGAGATGGGATATACCATATGGGGTTTGTGACAGGATGGCTCATAATGGACACAACTCATGGTGGTGTGACTAAATAAATTAATAAATTTGTGAAGAGAATCAAATTCAAAACAGAAAGTAAGAGGAGCAAAGCCCCTTTTGACAAAGTCCCCTTCTTTATGCAACAACCCAAGTAGCAGCTCCAAACAAAAACCTCCCATGGGGCCATGGTGTCCCCAAATATAATCATTTTTTTATGAATATTAAAAATCATGAATAATATTTTTAAATGCTTTTTTTTTTTTTTTTTTTTTTTTAATAATACATCATCCTTTATGAAACTTATTTGTCCAGAAAAAAATGATCAAATGGTGTTATATCTTTGTCCTCATATTTTTCTCTTTTTTTTCTACACAACTTTCAACATCAAAATTGTATAATTCATTCATAAATAATGTCATTTTATTTTGCAAAAGACTGTAATGAATAAAAAGTGTGCCATACAGAATAATAATGCTATAAAGATAATAGTGTTATGAGTATATATACACTCACATACATTTATAAACCCCTTAATGAAAAAATTAATTGTAAATTTATTTATTATTATTTATGTATTTAATATTTAACACATATCTACATACAAATAGATAAATCATTGTAAATTTCCACTAATTCATTTTATGTTTTAATTTCTTTATATATATATATATATATATATATTAAATAAACAATTAATTAGTTATTGAAATTTAATTTTGCAAATCTAATCATTCTTTAAACAAATCAATGAATAAAATTATTTTATATTTTATATTAAATACATTTTAGGTTTTACTTTAAAATTTTAACAAACATCCCACTAATGTTTGTTTGATTACTATTCTAATGTTTAACTTCTTAAAATCAATGTTTTATCTTACTTTTAACATTTGCTTATATATTGTGTACATATTCATCAAAAGAATAGTTAAATTCATGAAAGTATTTAAAAGTCGTAAATTTATTTTTTTATTTTTTTATTTTTTTTATCATTGTTGTGTCTAGCAATTGCTACTAATTTTAAGTACTAAAAACTGCATCACCATTTAAAACCATTGCTAATATTGCTACAAAAATTCAGCAATCACCATGAATCACCAAGCATGTATATAAATATTTTTATCAATTTATAAATATGTAAAATGCATTGACAATAAGGCCTTAATATATATGTATATATATATATATATATATATTTATATTTGAAGTTTTCTAAAGCTATATCTTATATGTTAAAACTTCAGATCTGAGAAATTATCACTTTATTTTTATCTATAATTTATAGATATTTTTTTAAAAAATAAAATTTTAGCTTGTGGACAATTTTTTGCTCATTTTCTTTAGATATTAAAATTATTACGTATAAAAAAATTGCATTAATTTAACATAATTGAAATATAAAGACATCAAAATCCTCTAATAAACAATTATTAGTCAAGATTATTAAAATTTCATCTGAAACAACTGCAATAGTAATAATATTTGCTTGATGTTCAAATTGATTAACATTTTTTTCTCTAAATAATAATATTAACTATTTACAAAAAATGCATTGAAAGTGATTGGGATCACATAAGTATTAATATATATATATATATATATATATAGCCACAAATTTCTAAAATTTTAAATATATATTTGTGACATATGTTAAGTTTAGTAATATAGTTTTTATAAAATCAATAAAATATTATACTGTAAATATATTTGTATTTGTATTTTTATTTTTTTGTTCTATCCATTTTCCTGGGATTGCAAAAAGCAATTGATTGTTGAACTTTATCCTATTTCATCCTCTTTGATGTCCTTCCTTGTCATCATGTATTATCCCAGCTCCTGTATTATCATTAAGCACACAAACCCAACTATTCTTTTTGTTTTTATGGCCATCAACTCGTCCACCATCACATGCCACAGACTCTGACAAAGCGTGACCTAACAAACTGAAAGTAAGACAATCGTTCCTCACCAAAAGGTGCAACCCCCTGAACCCTAATCCTAACCCTAACGGATACAGGGCCCCAAGGCACATTCCTTCTCGATACTATGTGCAAACCATGCCAGCGAATGCCATGCACCACGCAACCCTCACTTGGAAACAGCAAACCATGACACCTAACACAAATGAAAATAAAAACAAAGCTACAACATCTGATTAAGAAGTAGGAGGAAGAAGCTGCAGCAGTTCCCCTCCGTCGTCTCCTAGCGTCTGCTGCTCACCTCTTTGTCTTCCCCGTTTGCCGTGATCAAGTACGCAATGGCCCAAGCTGCAGGGTCGCCATTCTGCAGCTTTCATCCACAGCACAGGGTGCTGTGCCAGGAGGGCAATTCGAAGCCAGCGGAGGAGAATCGAGGCAGCAGGCACAGAGAATCGGCTCTGCTCGCGAGAGGTAAGCGCGAGAACTGAATAGAAAGCTGACAGAGGAAGGGGGAATGAAGACAAAGAATAAGCCGCAGGATTAGGCTAAGCCAGGTGCTTGCCTCGTCGTGCTCCATCGCTGCCTGGGGCCTGACAGCCTCGGCACCCTGCGCCTGCCCTGCTTCTGTGCCTGCCCTGGCCCTGAGCGCCGCAGCTTCTGTGGCCCGCCTCGAGCTGAACATCCGCGCGCTCGGACTGACGGCCGTCAGATTAGGGATCGGATTCTCTCGTGCGAGCCGTCAGATCCCGTATCCGCCCCCCTGTACTGGTTCTGGTGCCGTCGCTCGATACCCCTTCTTGCTCAGCCGACACGGACTCTTAGCTTCCTTCATTACCGTGGACTGGTGAGCTCGGCTCAGCAATACGCCGCTTTGCGGCTTGGTTAGTGAGTGCGGTCATGGGTTCCCTCGTCTCAATATTTCTTCAATTTGTGGCTCGCTTTGTTAGCGCGGTCATGGGCTGACTTACTAGCTCGGTCTTATGGTTTATTGGGGTTTAATCTCCGCCACGTTTTGTTTTGCTTCATGGCTGCTTTTGGAGTACTTTGCATACGTATGACTTACTTTAAATAAAAAATAATTAAACTTTTACAATTTCATCTATTTATACAATTATTTTTACATACAACTTCTAATTTTAAAAAGATCTTCTTAAAATCCAATTGTATATATGTTTATCATTTTTCATTGTTATTCGAAATTGATCACATTTGTTTTTTAAAAATAAATTCGAAATAAAAAATAAACTTTCATGTTTAACTCTCATTAAGGTAGCAGTTAAAAATCATTTGAATACTTTGATATTCATATTGGTAATAGTATGTAATTTTTATGATGATTTTTTAAATTTTAGAATACTTGTATTATTAATTTGTGTTTCAATCATGCAAACATGGTATACAATGATAAATTGTAATTTCGAAATGATAAAAAGAAAGAAAGAAAGAAAGAATAAAAAAATATCTAGCACTTGATTAAATATAAGCTCTAGGGTAGCCAACAAAGAAATGTTTCTAATACTTAATAATAATAGAATCATTGACATGTATTACAAAAATGAAGACAATAACAACAAAATAACATTTTATGAAAAATGTTTAGAACACAGGAAGCAATAAAAAAAATTATTAAGAATAGAACCTTGAATTCAATTAAAATATAATGTTGTTTTGTTTTTAAGTGTTTCCAGCTACAAATAATCTTATGAAAATAATTTTGGAACTTTTCATGGAAAAAATATATATATTAATATTGTTTCATTGTTAGCATTATTGATGGTATGATAAGGTGTGAAATTAGAATTAGAATTCTTCTCTCTTGGTTGCTATAAGAGCACGCTATTTATTTATCCACATATAAAAATAATTAATGATTAAATAACTCCTTGACTTGTCATGACATCCAATAGGGGACCACATCTCTCCATTATGCCAATAATAATACTCATTGGGAACTTAGAGAACGGCATGTTTTGATTTGAAGGTTCGAGGGCTCGGTGCATGGTAGCGTAGGTTCCCAATGCCACAAGAGATAGAGGACGGAATGAATGATTGATTGAACGGATGAAATAAGTTCGGATGAATGAGTCATGTTGTAGAGCAGTCCCCACCGTCCTTTCCCACTTGAATGGGCATGCACCCACCCAACCACCCACCCCACCCACCTCACTCCCTAAAAAACAAAAGAAACACCAAAACACAAAACACAAAACAAAAAGAAACAGAGAAGAAAAGTAATAATAAAAAAAGAAGGAGAATTTTTAAAAAGTGTACATAATACTTTACGTCGAATATTCCTTTGCAAGAGATGATACATATTTACGTTGTTACTATATAACGCTAAAATAGTAAAAAGAAAGTTATTTTTAAACACATATAATTTGGATACACAATCAAATTAAGCGGCGTCAGTTTTTTTCGATTTAATTGAAGAAATGAAAGTACGGAAGGGGAAAAAATAATCAGTGTGCTTTTAGGGTTTTGATAGTGGTGCGGGCATATATTTCATCTATCAAACCCATCCATCAGAGAGGATGATAACGTGAGGAGTAGTAATTAGTGACAGTAGCTTTTCATCTCGGGGCATAGCCACGTCTCAATCTCAAGCCGACAGCATGATATCTTTGGACCACGACCACGACACCAACCCACACCTCCCTGCCCCCGCCACCAGTCGTGGTCCTCGTCCCCGTGCCATGTCGCGTCCCCTGTCTCCGTCCCGCCCACGTGGACGACACCCTGGCGCCACGGCTGCGGCAACTGGACGCCCCATTATGACCCCTCTCAAAAAGTAACTGAAAAAGTAAGGAAAGTTACGATAGTAAGTGAAAAAAGTTTGCGTGATCGAGGGGCTACCACACGGCGGCGGAGGGAATGTTGCTGAATAGTATTGGGGAATACTATATATATATATATATATAATTAAAATACATAAAATGAAATTCCCTATGTATCAATTAAATTATTATTTTTTAAATACACACTAGGTATGCATGTTAAGGGTGAAATCAACTTGCATTTGTGGATTCAAATGGATTGTTTTTCACACAGTTATTTAAAAAAACACAGCATAAACACTTGTGATACATATAACTAAAATGTGGGCATGTTTTCTGAGAAGCTATTTTTAAACGATTGTTTTGAAAGTAATATATGTATTTCACCATAACTACACATGAGTATTTGTATTACAAGTAAATCAAATATGATTCTAATGTGTGTTAAGGGAATGAAAGTTGATGGAATGTATGTGTGAGTGTACAAGAAATAAAATTTGCAATGGTCTTAAAGACACATCTTAAATATTTTAAATATATTTTTTTAAAGTATTGAGATGAATACAGATGTATATATATATATATATATATATATATATTTATTTATTTATTTAAACAATAAACTAACATGCACCCATATTATGTCAAGCATCCCATATTACCAAAAACAATAAACTAACATGCACTAATTAGAAGCTTTCACATTTATTTTTATTTTTATTATACTGCACAGCTATAAACATTTGGCTTATGATTTAAAATTTTGTAATTTGTTTATAATAAGAATGGTTATTGAGTCTTAAAGTAACAGTTATTGTCTTGATAGTATCATTATTTTCCTATCTAATCAAAATCTCATCAATAATGTTTTACAAATGTATATTTTAAATATCTCAATAACTGTGACTGATGTTTTACTTGTTCTCTTATTTTTTATCCTGCATATTAAATAACTCAGAAAATTTGAAGGTCTTAAATATTTTACAACTCATAATGTTAAATTTTTTTTAATCTTTACTTAAAAATTAATTTTTCTTTTTACTCTATGAAAATATTGAAGGATTATTTTTCAAACACCATAACCATCCAAAAAGACAAACAAATATGTATATATATATAGGATAATACTAATGCCACCACAATTTTTTCTACTGTCACCACAATCCTATGAAAATTTTAGTCAAATTTATCTTTTTGCTACTTCCATCACAACCATTTTGTTATGATTCAATATATATATATACACACACACAGATATATATATATATATATATATATTAGAAATACTAATAAATTTTGTGATTGGAATAAAAAAACTAAAAAAATCTGTCAAATGGGTGGCAAGTTGTGGTAACAATAGCAAAAACTTTGGTAGCATTAACAATACTATATATATATACACATATATTCTTTTATTCATTTATTTATTATTGATTGTAATAAAATATAGAGCTATCACATTTTTTTTCCTGGTTAAGTTCATATCTAAAAACACCCAGTTTCCCAATTGTCTTTACTTTTTGTTTTTTGTAAAACCTCCAATCAGCATTGCAATCAATTTCAATGCCAAAATTTGAACCACTCTTTAATTCTTAAATACTTATCTACTTCATTATATGGCCAAAAGGAAGAAAAAATAAATTAAAAAGTCCTTTAAGTATAGCATCTCCCTACTTGTTTTACTTTACTTATTAATCCATCATTATCAAATTACCTAGGTTTTATTTATTTATACATCTTTGATCTTATTATGATTTTAATAGAATATTTTGTCCATACTAAGAATATATTTATTAAATTTTTAGGTTTGCAATCTTATTTGAAGAACATAGATTCAATTTAAATATATGAATATTTTCTCATGAATTCCACAAAAAAAAAAAATATTAATATCATAATTTTTAATTGCATGACAAAATATAGCATTGACTATAAGTATTCTTAGAACAAGCAAAATATTTTAGATGTTTTGAAACATAAGTATTAACTATTGCTAATAATAAATATTATATTTTCTTGTATAAATTTGATATTGTTGAATAATTTATAAATCCTACAATGTTAAACTTTGAATAGATAGTTGTTAAATATTTTGTCTTCATACAAATATTTAATTTTATAATAATTATTATTCTTTTTAATTCCAAATAATTATATAAATATTAAAAAATAATATATAATCTATAATTAGATATTATATTTTAAACTTCTTTAAATAAAAAAGTATTTTCTTCAAAGATGCTAGTAGTGCTATAAGTATCAATAGATCCCTCACAAAATATTTCCTATTAGAAAGAATGGTAAGACAAGGTTGTCCTCTAGTCCCATATTTATTTATTCTAATAAGAGAAGTTTTTAATTTAGCCATACAAAAGTGGTCTCTGTACAAAAGTCTTAAGGTATTAATATCTCTTAGAGTTTTTATCAACAAGTAATTAGCCAATATGCTCACAATTCTACAATCACAATCAAAGGGGACAAGGATAATGTTAATGTGCTAGTAAGCATTATTGAATAATTCAACTTAGCTTCAATTTCTTGAAATCAATTGGTCAAAATCAACAATTTGTTTGTAGTTTAAAAAAACTCTTACACCAAACTACACTAATAACTTTGGATATGCATGGGCTACTCCAAATAATATTAGCAAGTTCCAAATAATATTAGCAAACTATTAGATAATCTGTTTGGTCTTTTTCTTTATATGCCAAATGTTGACTAATTTTTAATCAATAGAATATCAAGTAAGCTTAAATATTGGTATTTTATTAAAATCAACATGGCTACGCGAGTAATTATTATAAAAAATATTCTATGCCAAAATCCAATAATTTTTGAGATTCAAAATGATAAATGCTAGATTCATTGCAACAAGGTGTTAGCTCTCGGATTGTGCTTGGACACTAATTCTTAATCATAAATGGAGCATTGGATCAAAGACCTAAAATAAGATAGGTAAAATTTGGTTCCAAATGTGCCATTATCTTTGTTTTAATTCACCAAAATATTTCATGAGATGTAGAATAAGTTCTTATAGTAGAATTTTACATTTTTGCTTATTGATTGCCACCTTGATTCACATAAAGCTGCTACTTTATACTCTAATGGTCTTCAAAGAATTAAACACCTCTTTAAAGATCTTATGTAACATCTCTCCATAGAGGAAGTTAGGCCCAAGTATCACCTTTCATTAAGCTCATGATATATTTGGTCTATTTTATATTCCTATTTATTTTACTCTTTGAAAATACTTCTATAACAAGATAAGGTTGCATCTAAAATCTAAGACTAGATTGGTCTATATGCTTTGGAAACTAATCAACAATCCATTGTGGTCTTCCAACTTCCCACTCAATATATAAGAGTAAAAGAAGACATATGATTTATTCTCCTACGACTTATTAAAATTAAAATCTTCAAGGTCGGTCTTCGGTCTAAAATTCTACATTATGATGAAAACTTCTCTAAGACTTTAGAAATCCAAGTCTTATAAGATTCAAAGAATCCAATGGAGAGTTTTATGAAAGTAATTTGGATGATTTAGAAAACTAAACCAAGAAATAATGGCTCACTTGATATTAATATGTTTTTTTGGTTTGGTGAACAAACTTACTTTTGATCCAAATTCTTATTCTTGGATGTCAAGAGAAGAGTTGTTGATCTATTTTGCCAAGTTATGAAGACATCTCTTGTAAAAGAATTTATCCAACACCAAATCAATGATATACAAATATAATTTCTTATTAAATCTTAATTTTTAATTTAAGTAGAATGACATTTAGTCCTAATCCCACTCTTGCAAAGAATCAATGTTTATGTAGCTCATCTAGCACAAAGGAGTAGCGGTCAAGACATAAAGAAGGAAAGTCACTCCAAATATTGACATTTAATATTATGTTTGCCTTTTTTACAAGCTTACAAAATTTGGATTTGGTATATCTTTCTCCTATATAAATTAGCTTCAAATCCATAGAAATAGAATCTATATAAGGCCTTTTTATGAAAATAAGCCATATTTGTAGATTAGATCCTTCCAAAGTTTAAATGTTTTCAAAAACCATGGTCATTACTTTGAGGGCTTTGCTTATGGATAATTTGTACTTAAAGAAATAATTTTATATTTGAATAAGAAGTATAGAATGACCTCTATATTAGAACATTAATTTAATAAAGTCTCATAGATTATGGACAATTTAGTTGGAAGTTCTTACAAAAGAAAATAGGCAAACATCCTAAACAAGAGGTGTCTCTTCTCAAAAGATGGAAAAAATCATGGATAGAAAAACATATATTAGATTCTAAAACATAGATGGTAATTAAATAGAACTTTAGAGTACCACATAGTAACTTGATAATATACAAAAGTGTATCATTTTAAGAAATAATTTTACTTACTTCAATTAGTATTCTTAACTCTGTCCATTTGGGTATTAGGTATTAGGATGACTTTTTTTATTCTTTACCACATCAATGCATTGGATATATTCCATTCTTGTGCTAAAATAATAATAATCACAAAAAAATTATATATATATATATATATATATATATACACACACCAAAATACTTTAAAATTTTAATATTCAAATTTGATATTTATTTGGTATTTTTTAAAGATTTACAAATATTTTTATTTATATATTGAATCAAAATCAATATAATTCATATACATAATGAATTTATGATTTTTTATAAACTTTTGTAAACATACTTTAGAAAATTTAGCATGATTTAATAAAACACGTATCAAAGTTATTAACTTTTCACCTCTATGAATGTAAGTAATTGTCTCTTTACAATTACTTATGTTTCAATTCATTTTGTGATAAATTAAACAAACATACCATAATTATATGTTGGAATGTTTGGACATAAGATAACTCTGATGATTTATATATTTATGGCTAATATTAATCATAATTTTATAATAATAATGCTATTGAGACTGCAGTTGTTGAATTACGAGTTTGTGAGAGAATTAAAATATCATCAAACGGTTTATCAATCATAAAATTATTAATATAATGGAAGTTTATTTCTTGTACTTTTTTTAGATATATTATTATATTAATTTAATCTAATGATATCTTAATATCTCTAAGATTAGTAACACAAACTTTGGTTTTTTCTAAACATCAACTACTTTTAGTGCCTAAAGCATGGCGTATAGTAGTGGATTGATTTTATTTTTTAAAGTTTGTCTGCATTTTAGATCTACAAAATTTAACAATAACCATATGTGCCATAATATTTTATTAATATTATTTCCATAAATAATAATAATAAAAACAATAATTTTCATTAATTCTCTATTATGATCGCATTACAAATATTGTTGATGTGGAATACAAGTAACAAAAGTACTTTTAAGATAAGAGTATAGTAGAACAAAAAAAACCGAAATTTGAAAACCTAGAAAATCAAAAGTAATATTTATGATTTTTTTAATAAATTAAAAATTTTAATTTCTTAATAACAGCTTAGTTTTATCTTTGAATTATATTTCAAGTCATTTAATCTCATTGGAGGTGTTGTGTATACATCCAAAAACATAATGCATTATTACCTTATTTATTTTCTTAATCTTACTCTGATGTATGTAAATATTTGCATAACATCTTTTAATTTTTTTTGAAACTTTAATTTTTTAAACAATCATTTCGATTTTTTCTGGTTAAAATAGAAGTTATGTATTAATATATATATGAACCAATAATTAGGTAGGAATAAGAAACAAGCATGTTTTAAAATTTCTTAATCTTTGAGTCAAAATTTACACTAACCTAAGTCTACAATGCTTTATCCATTTAAAATTATTATCATTTACAAAATAAAAATTATATAATGTCTTTTATGAACTAAAGATGTTTTTATTTGCATACAGAATTGAAATTTAATGTTGTATATAATGATGTTTCAGGAATTTGTTTTTATTTATGGTTCTTATTTCAAAATTAAGTCTTGTTATTTTACAGTTACAGAAATTGATATCATCTCTATTTGAAGCCCTAAAAATGGCAACTTTCACTACCTTCAAAGTTGAACAAAAAAAATACTATTCTTTGATTTGCATTAAATCTAGTTTTTTTTTAACATAGAACACATTCACAACCAACATATGTTAAAACTAAAAATAAAATAATATCTTCCTATTTATCATTATTTTTTCAGTCATATTTACTCTCTGCGATTTTGAAAAACTTGATTTAACATATAAGAATGTCCATTGACGTCTTTTGTCCATCCAATGACGAATTGATTATATTATAATATACAGTTTGCAATCTACAGTTACACTTGCTTGTTCCATGTTTTTCTGAAGTACTTAATACATCAATTAATTATATAACAACTTTTTATGCCTCAAAAGTAGACTTTTGAAAATAGCATATCTCCTGGAATCTTCTACATATAAATTAAAAAATGATTATGAGAAAAAATCGACCAATTAAAAACATTAAGTTCTTGTGAAGATGTTATGTAGGCTGCTAAGTAATTTTCAATTACTATATTATTAAACTATCAGAAAAAATATATAAAATGCTTGTAAAACACAAATAAGTTCTACATTAAAAGTGCCAAGAATAAACAAAGAACCACAGTAAAAAAAAATGATACTTTAATCACATTTTTAGGGCGTTATTTTGCATATCTTGAAGAAAAATGCTTAAGATTCCATTCATTCCTCATTCAATTTTCAGTGAATAAAATCAGTTTTAAAGCATGAAAAAAAAATTTAAAATATAAAAAAAAAAATTGATGTTGTTACATAATCATAATAGAATGTAAGACAAGTACAATAATGCTTTTTTTTTCTCTGTCTCTCTATATATATACACATTTATATACCAAAATATACTCTAAAACATTGTTTATTTTAGTACACACCAAAGGAATTAAACTTTTGTTAACTTTTCTATGATATAATCAAGAGAATTACTATAAAAAATTGTAAAAAAAAACCTTCTTTTGCTGCAATGGTCTTGTCCACAAGTTGACATTTCTATGCCTTGGACACCTTTGGTTCAAATAAAACTTTTCACCTTCAATAGCAATTATATGATTGTGTTCTTGCAATTAAATTATTCCACCTTAAATTTAATGTATGAAATATTTAAAGCCACATTAGATCCTTTTAATATTTTGGTTTTGATGCAGATTTGTTAAAAAAATGTAACCATTTGATTCACAGAAAAGAAAAACAATTATACAAAATACATAAATAAATAAATAATTATCATTTCACTAAAAACCCATAAAAAAGAAATGAGAAGAAAAAGCACATGTCGAGCCAAATACCGGAAGGTCACTTTATTCATCAATTTTGTGCACATCTTATAAAAATGTTATAAAAAATATTCAGATAAAGGTAAAAAAGTTCACTAGTGAGACAAAAGATATGAATGCATAAATATACTTTTATATATACATATATACATGTAAGTATGTAGCACAGAAGCCATGCTTGCACCTCCACTGATAAAAAAAGAGAGTAAACAATTCACCTTTTTTCTTTTTCATTTTTGTATAATAATAAGCAGCCTTGTTACTTTGGCATCTAAGATCCTGAATATTTCTATTATAAAAAGAGTCACAGAAATCACTCCACTTTAAAAAAATTCGTGTGCAGTATAATTTTTTAATAATTATGAATACAGAGTTTAATCAATAAAATAAACCTTCTGCAGAAGTAGAGTATACTATAAAATTTGAAATTTTCTTTTCATGGGTAGATTGTTTACTATTGTAACATTTTAGTAGTGAATATCATACCATGACATAGGTAAATCTTAGGGCTGAGTCATACATTACTTGTACTTCAGATATGAACTCTGACTATTTGTTTATTGGATGAAAATGTTATTTTATTTTATTTTATTTTTTTAAAACTTTTTTACCAATTTCAAAAGATATTTATTGGCCCTTTTGTCTGTAATTTAATTTTGTCCGTGAGTTGAAATGTTTGAAATCATTTCATCATATGTAGTGCAGGAATTGTACATAAAAGAAACATGAAATTATTATTTGCATGAAATAAATAAATAAATATATATATATATATATATATATACTTTTATTTTATTTTAGAAAGCTCATATAGAATACAACACTTATTCATCATGGCCTAGATTAGTTGAACAACCCATTATTTGATTCGGTATATAAATTGTTCTCTACAAAATCATCATGTTAGAGGATCTCCTACCACTTGTATTTTAAACAAAAAGAAATCATATATATATATATATATATATATATATTAATTAATTAATAAACTTAAGAATTTCTATTTACTTCGTGTATCAATTTAGTCAATTTATTTTTTCAATGTTAAATTTGGTACAGTTAAGCTTATTTTTATTTTTTTGCAATGCATATGAAGCAGGATTTTAAAATATATACCATGTAATAAATTCTAGTTATTTTAAATGATATAACTAATTTTAAAATACTAAGAAACAAATGATGTGCCAAAAACAAATGACATGTGTTATGTTTTAGTGTTTATTATCTAGATATTTTGAATGTTTTTTAGAATGAAAATTTTATTTACTTTTTTTTACCTCACTACAAATGAGATCATGAAAAGAAGAATGAGCACACTAGTAATAACCTGTAAATTTCAAAAGGATTGTGATTTGATTCTCTTGATTTTAAAACATATTGTAGACTATGTAATTTTTAAATCTTGATGTAGATTATGATGTGATTTAGAAAAATCAATTATCTAAATTAATAAGTATCAGTAAAGTTTATGAAATGTAATAAATTAATATATTGAATGATTTTTAAGATCTAAGTTTTAGTGTTTTACTCTTAAACTTGTCTGTTTTGGATGTTTTAGGTTAGTGGTGCAATAGAATAATTTATTTAGAAAATTCATATTTTAAAGATAAAAATTCTATTTTTAAAAGGTTTATTTTTTCTTTGCTTCAATGAATGTTTATGGATTTATTTATTTATTTATTTTTAAATGGATATTTTTACGTAAATTATTTTTAAATTTAATAACTCAATACAGATTGTACAAAAATCTGTCAGATCTTATATAAATTTCTTAATTTTAACAAATTGGATTAAAAACCTGTGGAATTTCATGCAATTGGAATAAGCAAATAGAACGTATCCTTAATGGTCTTATATCAATAGTAAAGTGAAGACTTCTACAATAAAACCAAAAGTTGTAAACAAATCAAAACATCTTCCATCAAGTCAAACATGACTATATGTCATGATTTATTTTATTGCATGAACAATGATATAGTTTCTAGATTAGAACAAGTTGATAAATGTCACCTTGTAAATGATTATGTCTATAGGCAATAAGTAAGGGTAGATTTTATTTATATTTTTATTAATAAATTTATTTTAATCTAAAAAAATTTAGAGGGGGAGAAAGAGGAGAAAATATGGAGATAGGCTATGCTTCAAGGGACAAGTAAGGGTTTAAGTATGAATCCCACCTCCACTAGAGGCTTTTATGCTTTATTCTCCATATGTGTTTTTATTGTTTTAAATATCTTTACTTGGTCTCTTTGCATGTGGGCTACCAAGACCAAGGTAAGTGGATTTACTTGGATTATCACTAATGAGCTATTAGAGCAAGCAAGCATGCCCACTATCACTTTTCCTCCCCCAACAAAACAAAATAGAATAAAAAAGATTACTTTCTCTCCCAAAAAGTATGTCCATGGACCCAACATGGATGAAAAAGTTGGCTTTTTTAGGGTTTCAATGAAAGGGGGGTAGGCATTGTACAGGCTCCAGCTCTAATTTCTCATGGCTGAAACAAAAAAAAAACAATTAATTTGTGGAAGAGCGTGCCCGTTCTGATTGGAATTGACATGAAAATTCCATGTGGGCAATGTGCAAAATGAGTTTTGAGCAGAATCAGTTAGTGGCATTGCAGAATTTGTCTTGTGGATTGCTGTAACAAGTAATTTGTTGTATTGAACAGGGTTTATGGAGAACAAAAAAAAAATATATATATATATATATATTGATATACATGCTTGGTTAATTATTTCCTGAAACATTGTACCATATGATAGTGTATGATGGATTGACAGGGATTTTGAAATGTAACTCACAAGACAAATGTGAAACTAAGAACTTATATATACATATATTATTTTGCAGTTTTACAATTTTGTGTTTGAATTTTAGATATGTTAGTATCATTTTCTCTAACAATAATAATAATCTCATGGAAGGAATCTTTGGTACCCAATGTACTCACCCCTAGTTCCCCAATCTAGATTAATTCACCCAGTGATAAGTTCCTATCACCAATTAAAAAAAAATGTACTCTTGTACTCCCACCTCTGCTACTCCTCTTAACCATTGGTTTTCGCTTCGTTTCCTCTATTTTAAATATCAATTCTATCAGAATGAGATAACCACGTTCTCATGGCAAAAAAACAAAAAATAATAATACACAAGGGTAAATAAATCTTAAGTGTAAAAAAAAAATTGAATAAGAACTACACTGTGGTAGAAATAATATAATTAACTCAAAATTTTAACGTAAAAGTAACGGTTGTTCAATAGTCAATGCAGCCTCTAAATATAAAAGAAAAAAAAGGAAGGAATAATAATAATAATAATAATATAAAAGCAATGGATTCTAACTGTATATACAAACTGGGTTGTGGATGAGTTGCGGCTGTAAAAGGGAAATAGTGGGTTAGTTACCGAGGGTCTGACAAGGGGAGAGCGGTCGCCGACCGAGGGCCGGCCGTGATGCCCCCCCACCACCCCCTCACATCAAAGCTTGCGGCATTACTGCCTCCCTTCATCATACCCCCGGCCGTGCCCCTACAATCCGTAGCCTCCCACCGATTCCGCCCTCTCTGCCATACAATCTTGCCTCTGCGTCTCATAGCGGGGATTCTAACGAGTCCAGCATTGCGGATTCTGGTGCCGGAATGGCTACACTGTGGCCGATTTCGGTGCTGTAGTTGAGGCCTTGTGGAGGTTTTTTTCCTTTGGGATTGGGTCCAGTGGCTCGAACCCGCAGGTGGGTTGGATTGCAGCGGGGCTGTAGTTGAGCGGATTGCAGAGGAATTTGAGAGAGAGAGGGATGTGATTGTGCGGTTGGCTGTAGGGGTTGATTTTGAGGGGAAGTTTGCGGGAAGTGTAAAGATGTAGGGGTTGATCAGTGTCTCTCGTGAGAGATTGCAGCTAGGCTTTCTCGTTGAGCTGGGTTGCGACGAGCAGATTGCTTTGTTCTTCTTTTGTTTCCGTTTCGTTTTTTAGCCTTGTGTGTAGTGTACATTGGGTGATGTAGTTGTACAAGCGGCGAACTGCTATTGGTTTTAATTCCCTTACGTCTGGGATTCTTTGTATTGGCATTGGCCATGAGGTTTTGCCTTTTAGAAATTTGGGGACGTTGGAGGTTATTGTAGCTGTGTTACTGTATGTTGTAGTTGGATGAGAGGCGCGTGGTTGTAGCTGAAAACTATCGCAGCGCTGTTTTTGTCAAGATACATGAGCATCAGTGCGGTTGTGGGTATGATCTGTTGGGTGCGTCATTCTGGTCGTGTGGCATGGAAATTCAAATCGGTCACTTCTTTTCCACCGTGGTAGAGCTGTCCCTTGTATCTTCTTGTGGGCGGTTTTTAATTCGTGGTGGAATTTCACTCTCTGTTGCAGCAGAATAAACTCTGCAGGTTCATCTTGTAGTGGCGGCTTTCGAGAACTTTCGAGTGCGCAGGCCTCGTCAATTCGTGAATGTAGTGAAGGGATCATCAAGAGCACAAAAAAGTTTTTTGCAAAAGGGTGGTTGGGTGGATGGGATTAGAGGTGCTTCAGTGGAGAGGAATCGTATTCAGGTTGCCGTGGCTAAATCTCTCGTGTTAAGGTTGCCAATGCTTCTCGAAACAGTGGCACTCTTCTTTGGATGCCTTAGGGGGAGAAGTGTGATGCATTGGAGCTGGTCTTTCCTCAAAATCACATCTATTCTGGGAAAACGGACATCCCTGACGAGTTCCTTTCCCTGCTTGTGATCCTTGAGGATTATCACATGTAACGTTATTGAATCAACACCTAGTAGAACACGGCCATTCCTTTGCGCATGATAGTTTGTGTTAACATACAGCGGATTTTTCGCTGATTCAGGTTTTAGCAGTCCGAAATTTCGGACTGATCGGGGGGGTTGAAAGCAACTCCAAGTCACGTCGTTAAGCAAAGCGTTTTTTGTTACTGGAGGTTTGGACTGCCTCAGTCTTTCCCTCTCTCGGTGGTCCAGAAGTCTGTAAGCTAGCTGTTAGACCATTCTTAGCTCACTGGAGATTGTCATCGTCGAAAGAAGTCTGAGATGTTGATGACCTTCAGGTTGTTTGAAGATACATATACTC
Source organism: Physcomitrellopsis africana (assembly GCA_036785485.1). Classification (NCBI taxonomy): domain Eukaryota; kingdom Viridiplantae; phylum Streptophyta; class Bryopsida; order Funariales; family Funariaceae; genus Physcomitrellopsis; species Physcomitrellopsis africana. Next base: position 322,893 of record JAWRVF010000304.1, on the reverse strand, counting down.
TCCCACTTTAGCTCGAGCTAGATCCGATCTCTTCTTCCGTTTCAATTTTGGAAGCCTTCTTTTGATCGGCGATCAGATTCTGTAGTTCCAGTGCCGAGTGTTGCGTTATCAAACCAGGTAGTACTTTAACCTCTGTCAAAATGATTAACGGCCATGACATTTACAATGTCCTCAGCGCCATGGTGCCACTCTACGTGGCGATGATGTTGGCTTACGGTTCTGTGAAGTGGTGGGGGATATTGACGCCACAGCAATGTGGTGGGATCAACAGATTCGTCTCCATTTTTGCTGTCCCTCTCCTATCCTTCCAGTTCATCTCCGGCAACAACCCCTACGCGATGAATTTCAGATTCATTGCAGCCGATGCGGTGTCCAAGGTGTTTGTCCTCTTGTGCCTTGGTCTGTGGGCTCGATACGCGAAGCGAGGAAGCCTCGAGTGGATGATTACATTGTTTGTGCTGATCACGATACCCAACACTTTGGTGATGGGAACACCTCTATTGGCAGCCATGTATGGGCCCGGGCCTGGCGATCTTACAGTCCAGGCAGTTGTCCTGCAGTGTATAATTTGGTACACCCTCTTGCTTTTGATGTACGAGTACCGAGCTGCGAAGATTCTTATCATGCAGCAGTTCCCAGAAAACGCTGGATCCATCGTGTCTTTCAAGGTGGACTCAGACGTTATGTCCCTGGACGGGCGGGAGCCAGTGCTCACTGAAGCTGAAATAGGCGACGACGGGAAACTGCACGTCAAAGTTCGAAGGTCTGTCTCATCCAGGTCGCAGGGCATGCACTCCGCGCATCACTCCATGCCTTCATCGAAGGCCCTGACACCACGTCCCTCCAACCTCACCGGCGCAGAAATATATTCCATGCATTCTTCAGTGAATCTAACGCCACGAGATTCTAGTTTTAACCAGGGCGAATACTTCTCCATGATGGCGCAAAGGAGCCCCCACCGTCAGTCGAATTTCGACATCTCTGATGTTTACTCCCTGCAGTCATCTCGAGGCCCCACTCCACGAACTTCGAATTTTAATGAAGAAAATTCCAAGGATATGCACACTCACCACCGAGGCCTGAATTTGACTTCCCCGAGGTTTGTACCTCCTTTGTATCGGAATGTTGCAGGAGGTCGAATGTTCATGCCACGAACCGGGCTTGGTGGATTGCCTGTCCATGGCAGTGATCCCACAGGACATGGATCACTTAGCACTCTCGGGACCGCGGGGATGGGTCCTGATGGTCGCACCATCTATCCTGGAAGCCAAACTGCCATCAGTGTTGTGACTCCCGGAGGTACCGGAAATATCACTACCCCTCTTTCGTCTGGTCATAACACCCAGATTGTTAACCCTGTTTATTCTCCACGGGCTTCTCAAATCGCTAAAAAGGTGAAAGATACAAGAACCTCTCCGAAATCAGACGAGGATGCCAAGGAGCTTCATATGTTTGTGTGGAGTGCGAATGCGTCGCCAGTCTCGGAAGCTGGGTTGCACGTCTTTGGAGGAAACGATACATCCGCTAATCTCCACCAAAGCTTTGACCCCAAAGAAGTGCGTATGCTTGTGCACCCACAGTCGGACCATCGCCATCCAGAAGGTAATTTATCATCTCACTCTTGTTTGCAATGCTTTTCACCTCTACACAAGCCCCTCTTCTCACGTTGCGTATTCAGTGGGAGTGTTTAAAAGAATATGCCATTTTGTATGTACAACAGTGGCCTTTCGTGAAAAATTCTCATCTTCCACAGGAGTTGGTAGTGGATTTGGAAGGAGAATAATGAAGAGCCTTGTCTTGGCGTGTTCTCACATGTTTCTTATTTTTTTAATCGTTATTGTTGTGCAGCGAACCCCAGAACTTATGATGATTATGCTCGAGAGGACTTCAGCTTCGGAAACAGGAATGATTTGAAATTGGAGGATCTTGACAAGGATGGGCCTAGGCTGGACAACAAGTTCGGTTCAACGTCCACTGCAGAATTGACACCTAAGGTACCAGAAGACGAAGCAAAGAAGAGCATGCCACCTTCGGCAGTGATGATCAAGCTCATCGCTGTCATGACCTTCAGGAAACTTGTCTGGAATCCAAATACTTACTCCAGTTTACTTGGGGTGATCTGGTCACTGGTTGCAAATAGGTGAACCTCCTGCTGGATTAAACTGCTAATTACTGACATGTATTCTTTGAACTTAGTACTTTTGCTTACTTGTACATGACGTTAAGAGCATTTGTGTTCAAAGCTTTCTGGCCATCACCAACTGAACACCAGATATTGCCTTCTAATACAGCTTTTGAATTTCATCTTTCTGACCACGGTGATTTTCGGCACTTTTTTTCAGATGGCATTTCACCATGCCGCTGATCCTCTACAAGTCCGTGCATATTCTTTCAGATGCAGGTCTTGGGATGGCTATGTTCAGTCTTGGTAAGTCTTGATTACAGTGAATTGTATGTGAACTGAATAGGTGCATTGCCTTTCCACAATATAGGTCCTGCTGAAACCTCCAGCAAGTAAATACCCTCTGGAATTAGTCCGTACTCTTTATTCTGGTCTGATAAACTAGTTTTCAATCATCCTTAACTTCTTGGCTGTGTTAACTATGCACGATTCTTTGCAGGGTTGTTCATGGGATTGGGCGATCGAATTATTGTGTGCGGAAGTAAAATGGCAATATTTGGGATGAGTCTCCGATTTCTAGCAGGTCCAGCTGTGTTCGCTGCCGCATCTTATATGGTGGGCCTTCGTGGTGTGCCGCTGAAGGTGTCCATAGTGCAGGTATCCTACGTCCCTTTGACTTCTAATCTGCATACAGATTTCTCCACTATTCATTGTTCCCAATCACAGTTGCCTGTTTTCTTCCTGAATTGTCCTCGAAGCTCTGAAACTTGTGTCTAAAAATCCATGTGAAATTGCAGGCTGCTTTACCTCAAGGAATTGTACCATTTGTTTTTGCAAAGGAGTATGGAGTCCATCCAGAGATGCTAAGTACTGCGTAAGCACCTCTTCTTACTCGCAGCATGATAAGTCTGGATATGAAATTAAAATCCATTATTAACGCACTCTAATATGACCTGAACTATATGGCTGGCTTTGAGCTAATGATTGGTTCTTCATTTGAAACAAAATATTCGGATCTGCTTTCAGAGTTTATTGACCCTTTTCTTGTCCTGTTGGATATACAGGGTGATATTTGGAATGCTTATTGCTTTGCCAATTACTATGGTGTACTACATATTACTTGGTCTGTGATTGGCTGGAAAGACCACTTTCGGTTGGTGAAGAGGATATCTCCAGCCCTTTGTTAAAGACTCGATGGGACTTTCACTTTTTGAGTATTCAATTGTACATGAGCACCAGGAGTGCTGAACCCCCAAAAGGTGCAGGGTTCGTATTAATTTACCTTCTTCCAATTTGATAGATCATTTAGATAGTACCCAAATCATCCAGTAACTGAAGACATAGCAACATGTTCTTGTGTATTTTATAGTTGTCCTTGAAACTTCAAGAGCAAGAGGAGGAACTGCTTTGTGGAGGTCCAACAGCATATAAGGGCTGAGCCTAGACTGATCCATTGCTCTGATACTACGCCCTCATACTGGTCTACTTAATGCTGGTGAGTCCAGTTGTGGATTTTCAGACCTTTGTGATGTCTACCTAAGTGGTGTTTGCCTACACGCTAGTCGTTACTCATTTTATTCCTAACAGGAGTACGAATTCACCAAGAACCACTCCTTTCAAACTATCATATTGTCTCATGCACAGCCGCACCAGTTCCTCACAAGATATTATGTGGCATTGTTATTGCAGGGAATATACGACAGATGAGGAATGGAGGCATAGATAATACTTGCATTAGACGAAAGCCTCTGTAGCCAGGATGCCTGTTGTGGGTTGTGCCCCTTCGGTCTTTCACAACCCATTGTTTTAGGTACTACACAAAATAAATTTCAGTTTCACAAACTTTATCTCTCGAACACTCCAAATTTCTAGCTGAGGTGCTCGAACTTCTGTGACTTTTGGTGGGGAGCAAATTCGTTGATTCCTGAGAAACTTATGAGGGCGTTACGCTATTTTGTTTTTATATATATATATATATATATATATAAATATATCGTCAAAAGTGAGAAGACTCAATTGGAACTGGTAACTGATGTGTTACTCCACACGCCTCCGTGGAAAATGGACTGGTACAAACACGGATGGTGGCGAAGGTTCAAACCGAAGAAATCTTTACGACTTGTCACCCTGACTAGAATTGGATACTCTATGGTTTCCATGCTTGCAACGTTCAGTAAAAAAACAGGAGAGAAATTCTTGGATAAGCTGTCAGATGCAAAGGGGTAACTGCAGTGACGTGATCATGCGTTGGGTTTGTTGACTGGTATACGTTAGCTCCCATGGGAGTCCGGTACAATATATCCTGCACCACACCAATGGAAACAAGCATGGGCCCCTCCAGTCTGCACTTTAGCAAACATTCTCTCTAGCTCTTGATAGGCCTTCATAGCACAACGTTTCCTGCCGCCACATTCTGCAGCCACCTTAAAAAATCATCCCAGCTTGAGAGAGAGAGTCTTCAGTCAACCGAGGAGTGATTCCAGGTTCTTATCCTGCCCAACATTTCCTTGGCAATAGTGCTCCCCAACCGGCTCCAACTAGTGTGAAGTTTTAATGCATTGTTGTAGCTTTTGAGATGGTAGACTTGGACCCACATGGCTTTCGAGACAGTAGACTTGGACCCACACTTTATTGCAACAACATGCAGAATCTAGATGGCTACAACTTAATGAAAATGGCAAATATATTTTATTATTAAAATTATATTATATTATTAAAATTTTAAAATATATTTTTTACTTTTTTAATTGTTTAATAATAAAAAAATTAGATACTTAATTATGTATATATTTGTACATTGATTATTCTTTCTATATTTTAATATAAAAATTTATATTTTTGAAAACATATACTTTAACAGACTTATTTAATCTCATTATTAAATCTTGATCTACTATGTAACTTATAAAATAAGTGATTTTCTTTTTATTAATAAAATTTAAGATTTATTTTATATTAAAGTATATTATTACTTAGAAGTTGGACCTTGGTTTAAATCTATAAGTTTAAATCACAAATCTTGTTCAAAAAATTAACTTTACAAATAAGAGTTGTAATATTTTAACTAATATTTCTATTTGAAGCATTGAGTTATTAAAATATATAACTTTAGATAACCACATTCATTTTACATAAAATTTATATATAAAAAAATCTAAAGAATAACATTATTTCTTGATTATATTAGTATTTAAGCATGAATCTCTTGTATAGAGTTCTTTAAAGATTGTCTTTGTTGATTTGCCACAAATTTTAGATCTTTGTTTTTACTAGTTTATTATCAAAATCTATTTTTTTTATTTTTTATTTTTTTTCATAGTTAATTGGATTTAAAATATTTCTCTCCAACCATGATTTTAAAAATATCTTTGGAATTTTTTTATTTTTTTATTTTTTGTTAAATTTTTATTCAAAGATTTTTTTCTTTGATTTTTCGAAACCTACAAAACTCTTAACATATAAATTTTTATTATAAGTGTATTAAACATATTCTATAATAAAATCAAAAACATTATTAAAGTCACAATTTCAACCTTAACATTGCTTACATCTTCAAGATTTATTGATCCTTTTTTTCTCAATTAATAACAACTCCCCCGTTGTATTTGGATTTTGTTGCAACAATTCAAATATAAACATGCTCAAAAACTTGCACTATATACTCATCCACAACATTAGCACTCATTAACATTAAACTTAATCAAACATTCACTACAAAAACACATGCCCCAATTCCAACCCAATACACAAAAAAAGTTGCCAATCACCAACAGTCTACTAACACAAATTTGCAAAACCCTAAAAGAGGAGCTAAAAGCAACACGATTACATGAAAAGACAAGACACGTCCGTGACAGCGCTCAAGGGCAACAAGTGGATCAAAACACAGCTGAAATTAGGGCTGGAATTAGGGCTAGGATTTGCGTGATCGAGGAGGAGGAACCGCGTTTTGTCGCAATGCCGATGTCTCACATGCTCGCAGCTGCACTGCACCAGGCTCGCCCATGAATGCAGTTTGCCTGCTGTTGTTGCAGGTGCAGCTTGCGAGAGGGTTTCCATGTCTCGCGCAGTGTGGTGCATGGCTCTGCTTACACACTGTGTTTGTGTTTGTGCAGTGCAGACAAATTGCGCCCTGTGGCCATGTCGGAGTGAGACGATCATTCAGTTGTTGCAGTGTTGAGTGCGTCTGCTGAACCCCCATGGATCATGGCCAGCAGCAGGCAGATGTGGTGCCCTGCCACTGTCAAGTGCAGCATAGTATTGCATTGCATTGCATTGCAAAGCAGGGTAAAGGATTTCGAATCTTGTGCATCTCGGGGTATGATTGTGCGCATTGAAGAGCGGCCAACAGTCGCGGACAGACGCTGAGGAGCCCAGAAGCGCATTCACTAATTGGGGAGTTGATGGGTGTTTCGAAGCTGGGGGTGAGTGAAGACGATGATGCGGTGGTGCACAAAACGACGAGGAGCGTCTGGATCGTTTCATTCCAAAGGGGTCGTGTCATGTGATTGAAATCCTGAGTTCTGTGTTGCAGAGGAGTCACGCTTCTGGGTCAGGATTATATGGTAACAGAAATAATATACCACTTGTGACCCAATCGTCTGCCTACGGAAGATTGTGAAAATAACAGCAGATTTAGCACAGGATTAAATGTCTGTGTGAGAACGTTGTGAAATGTTGAGTTGAACTGGAAGTGGGATTTTTTGGGTTTTGATCCTGGTTGTAGGACACCCATGCATGCTGACATTAGCACACCCCTCCGAACTCTTTCGGTTGCCGAAAAGAAGAAATGAGTAGAAAAAAGAAGTTGGAGCTCTTCAACATGTAAAATGTTCCAAAAAGCTGGCTAACTGGGATTTTCAAAGCGGCACTCCTAACTGCCTGACTGCCACAATTGATGGAGCCAAGATCTGGAATCACGAAAGCTTGGTAAAACCTCACAACACACAGAACAGACAGCGAAAACATTCCTAGCGAGAGATTATAATATTCAGTGTTGTGCACTTTGCCGTGATTGTACTGTCGACAGGATCCTCATCGAGATGGTCTGTGCTGCAACGCATACGAAAAGTTCAACCACTTGAGACCAGAGAGTACTCTACCATCGCAAGTGGAGATTGTAGGTCCAGATACGAAACGTGGATTGCACCGCTGGTTTCAGCGTGCTTCATCCAATTTTATCAGGGTTGCAGTTGTAGCACCACCGACGTGGACGTAGGCCTGCACGCTTGAGCTCTTCTTCATGTCTGTTCTCGAATTGCATGAGGCCCCTACTCTATCCAGGCTTTATTTCCACACCATGGACTCCACATGAAGTGTTGGTTGTGACGAGGTTTCCACGATTCTTATCTCGCTGTCAGATCTCCGAAATGACATCCATGTGGCCGCCTGGTTGCTCTTTTCTGCTTTGTCACAAGATGGCTCCTCATCTCGTGATCACGAAAACGATCTCCAAGCTCACTTTTGCCGCGAACCTGAAGCTTTTGTTATATAACTGAAGCTGTACTTCAGCCTTGGGGAGCAGCTTTGATTCAAGCCAGAGCCTCGCTTTCGGTGCTGTGCCCGAGACAATTTGATTCACTCAAGGACGCCCTCATGTTTCATATCTTTTGAAGAAACGCTGAGCTCTTATGGCTGCTTATCATTGGAGCAAATGATATGCCATCTCTCGGAAAGCAACGAGTGGACAACGGAGACATGAAGCCACCTCTGATCAGTATGTGGCTCTTTTGCAATGCATGGAATGAGAAAGGATTGTGCATTGTTTACTTCATGCAACTGATTCCCCCTGGAAAGGACTTATTGTGTGACTGCTTTAGCACCATCTGGTGTAACTGGGTACATGATCTTTTTCTAACTCGCGCTCAAATACCAGCGTGTGCACCAGTATGAACATATCGCCGATTTCTTGGATTCGACACATGCAAGTGACATTTTTCAGTGGTTGGAAACCTGCCAAAAACAAGGACCCCGAAGTCGACATCAAACCCAAGACGTGATGTCCGGCGATATTTGTATAGCTGCTTTTTTCCATGTCCTTGCTCTTCGGGATGAAGCTTTCGACAAAAAGGAAAACTAGCTTACTAAGCACCCCTGCAGCTTCACAGGGATGTTTTTACAGCGTCGAATGATGGATATAATGTTATTCTTTTAACAAATTAACTTTGATCATTCAAAAAAGTTTATGTGTTTAGTATGTTTCCTTTTTAAAGCCTTCATTGATGTGCTTCCAGACTGCCAAAGATTGCAGCCAGGGATGGATCTGAGAAAAGGGGATTCGCCATAGTTGGAGGTTTGTTGCGATGCTTATGTCTCATGTGCGTTGTCTACAAAAACATGAAGAAATAACGCCACATAATGCCTAGAAAAAGAGAGCGGGTAGTCCCATGTGCTGATGCGAGAGCGGGTAGTCCCATGTCTTTGATTTGTAGTGCCATGTTCCTACTCAATTTGATCAGTGACACGTGGTATCATTTCACATTGTCCCATGTTAGTGGCCTTGCAACCCGGCATGTATCCAAAACGGTCCAGAGAAATAGTTGAATAATAATAAAGAGTTACTCATGCAAAGCTCCCAATAATTGTCGTATAAACATTCAATGCGAAATACTGCATCGCAACTCGAGCTTTTGAGCATTCAATAGGGGGTACGAAGCGTGCGAAAATATCTAGCATATGCTAATTTATGCAGACCGCATTTAGCTATTGTTGGTATGCAAGCAACTTGACTCATTCTAGTGTCTGAAATTCATGTACCCAGGTCCCTCAAAAGCTGAAAAAACTAGCACAGCCTGGAATTCTCCACCTTTCTTCCAGCTACTGACGGTCATTCTGCTGCTGTGTACACACACAATACTGTGTATCACATGCAGACTGTGCCCAGTCTGCGTTTTGTAGGGTCAGTCGGAGAAGCCCTCCCGAGCCCATGAGTAGAGCTATTGTTTGCATGCTCATGTCAGTTGCGGCAACCTCTGGTGGTGATAACGATGGGCCTCGAGAGAACCCTAGAGAATCCACCAAAATCACATTCCTTTCCTCATTCGGCAAGATGACAACAACAATCTGTTCGGGAACCTTTAATCGAGTCTCTGTTTATTTATTTATCTATTTTTGTGTCTGAATATGGTAACAGCATGCCATAAAGAAGGACTGATCGTGCGACATGCAGAATACAATCTCGAAGACGCTGAAATATGCAGACAACCCACACAGTCCTGTTGCTGTGGTACGTAACGAGAACACCAAAACTGCAGTAATTCGTTTCGCTTGCTCAGTTGCAAACCGAAAGATGACCACTGGTTGTTACAGTTGCTCTTGTTGAGCAGATCAGAAACCCTCCGCACTAGATGAAGAATCTAACTCCTTGATTCTTGCGATTGATATATATGTATTGGAAATATGATAGTCGATTCAGGATTCATAAAGTGACAGATGTTGAGAGGTTCTAGAACACCCTGACCAATGGAGTAAAAGCCTTTATATGTCGATTTGGTAGTCACAATGGAGCAACGAGGGAATGGCCTTTCTTGCACAGCTGGTATCAATATATCCTTCGACGGAATGCAGAAACGGAGCCAAGACAACTGCAGTGAGCCGTAGACTAGATTTCACCAGGTTCACTTGAACAAGCATTGTCTTTTTCCTGCAACCGATGTGCAATAACATCCTTGTTATCTGCATTTATCCTCCATAGCTGCCAATCTTCGCACACTGTTCTGTTCACCAGGTTTTAGGGTTTTAGGGTTTAGGGTGTCCTTCACCAAATTGGGGCTCTCAGAGCGAGTGATACTCTTTGGAGATCGAACAAAGCAAGAAAAATGATTTGTATCTGTTGATACAACGCTGTTGCTAATGCTCCTACTCATTGTATCAGTAAACAACATAGTTGATACCATTTGAGAATATGTGTATATATATATATATATATATATAGGAAACCTACACGTGAGTACATAAGAAATAGTAACAACATGCACAGATTTTATACAAAGAGCTTTCCAAAGTGACTCTATTCTGAATTTGTCTCATCTACGTTATGTAAATTTTGCTCATGTATATAGTTAAGTGATGGTCTACAATGGTGTTTTCAATGTGGAAGTGAAGCTTTTCATGTCCAGTTCCACATTGGAGGCACTATTGACATTATAAACATCTCCACATCTCCACCTGAACTCATTCTTTTAGAATCATTTTTACAAAAATCTCCGTTTCCATGCATGCAAACTCCACATAAAATACACAAGATTTTACATTCAACTGCATGAAAATTTGACTTGAAGAAGTGAATGTAGCCCCTTGCGAATGGATGCTCTTGTTCATATCCCCAACTTATTTCACTGGAGATTTCTCCCCATCATAACTTATTATTCATATTTATGTATATAAATGTTGAGATGGACAGCTCACGCATTTAGTGAAACTGAATAAATGTACATGAAGCAAAAATAATGTGTATATTGCAATCGAGGTTTTCCAATTTGGAACGATATGAGTCAGCAGTGACAACCTTATGAATCTCATGAAGCCTTTCTAGAACATGGAAAACTCAAAATTGTGCATTGATGAAAACCACTTTCATTTTTGGTTGTATTAGAACCGAGCTATCTAGCGCCTCGAATCAGAAGTACTGCCACAGAGAAGGTCAGTGACTGGACAAGCTACTGAAATTTAAAGAGAAGAGAAGAAGTGCAATGAGCTCAAAAGATTATACCAAGTGCACAATTTGCTGTGCAACGCTAAGACTGGGATTTCACTTGCATTCTATTCTCAGAGTGCACAGCGTCCTTCAGTTACACTCGAAGATGTTTGACACAAAATACTTTTACTGCATACGACAGGGAGAAGAGAGCAAATGCTTAAACTTCACGAAGAAGTGCAAATAAGTACTGATCTAGACTCATCGGCTTGCGAAAACCTTCATATTACAGCATCAAGTCCATCTTCATCCCACATGCACTCTTGCAAAATGGCAATACATTAGAATTGCTCCATTTTGAAACTCACTCCAGCTCCTTGAAGAGACTCCACAGCTGCAGTGCCCTTTCAGTTGGGTTTGTATGATTCTCATACAGATTGTCGAGACATCATGTGAGATTTTACGGAAGCGAGTGTGGGATCATAACCTACAACAGATATTTTGTTGAGAGAATGCTTCACTGTGTGGCAATAAAAGCAAAGCAAAGGATTTATTGGGGAGTGTGATCACATCATCTAGCTTACAAGTAAGGTGGTGTGTGCACAAAATTTACTGATTAATTCCATTTTTTGGTTCTGTAAACATGGTGGTATAGAATTAATAGCTCATTTTTGCTATGTTGATATTTTGCTGCCTTTTGAGAAAGAAAATTTATGCAAAATATATTTTTGGTGAAATTATATCTCTTAACAGGCTAAAATTAAAAAATGTCTTTACTGCCGTAGGTCACAAGCGTGGATTCAACTGGTACCATAACGTATATATCATGTGTATATTTGTAAAATCAAAATCAAAATTTGCAAAAATAATTTTTGTTACAGATTTTTATTTATTTATTTATTTATTTATTTTCCTAAATTTTAAATTTTCATATTATATACATATTAGAAAATACATGTTACATAAATAAAATCAAATTTGAATGTTTACAATTTTAAATATACTACAGAACATAACTGTTCTAAACATTTCCTGCTTGCCAAATCACATACATTGTGTGTGATTGTCTATTTTTTTTAGTTCTTTAAAAGAATTGTTAAATATGGGAGCAATTCAAATACTACAGTTTTTGAAATCTTCTCATTAAAGAATTTGTGGCCTATAATTACAATGAAATGATTGCATAATTTTAGTTTGCATAACATATTTAAAGTGCAAAAGAGATTCTTTTATAGAAATTTAGTGCAAAAATCAAAATGATGATAAAAAATTCAACATTATTTGAATTTTCTTTCAATAATTAAATCAAAGATAGATAAATAGAATATTTTTTATGGAAAAAAACCTCGATTTTATATAATTTGAAAAAAATCTGGTGAAAATACAATTCCAAGTGTTCAGTCTATTTAGTATTGTATGCTTTTTAAATGTATTTTGTTGAAATTTAAAGCAAAAACTTTTCCGAGTAAGTGTATTTATTGTTGTACACTTGATAAAGAAATGCTTAAGCAAATGCTTAAAGTGCATTCATTGTAAGTTTATTCTACTATAAAGAAATGCTTAAAATTCTCTTTAAAGATATGTTAAAATATACTATGAAGTCCATTTATTGTGTAATCTACACATATGATATATAAATCATTTGCATAGAATGTTCTTGTTGTAGTAAGAATAATTAGCATTAAAGAACCTTAGTTTGCTTTAAAAGTAATATGTAAAGAAAGTTAATAATATATAATAACATATAATATAACAACAAATTACAATGCAAACAATATAATTAAGAATCACACAAACATCTTCTATTTATATTATGCAAAAATATAGTTGAATTAATAGACAAAAAAATAATATACACATGCATAAATATTAAATTAAAATATATATAATTTAAAAAATTATAAATATAAATATAAAAATATTAAAAATAAAAATAGATTATATAAAGCTTATGGTTTTGGTTTGTGATATATTTTTAAATTATATATATATATATATATATATATATATTACAAATAACCATTATTTCTTTTATTTAGATATAATATTAGATATATATATATATATATATATATATATAGTTTCAGGAATATACCATAAAATGTGTTTCTAAAACAATGTTGAAGTGAGTAAAAAATTTATTTAAATAGATTTTATTTTATAATAATTTTGACACATTGATGCATCTTAATTTGCTTTTATATTAAATAATTTTATTAGTACCATAGTATTATTAGATTAAATCTTATTATTAAGATTTTATTTATTTTAAATTTTTACCTAAAAATCACAATTTTACAAGTATTTGTTTGCATTTAAAATCTTATAAATTTATGCATACACGTTGTGATATCAATAAAAGAAAAATATTGGTATGTTGGGATTGTTCCTTTGAATACATTGCATTAATATTTGTTTGTGTGTTATTTTCTAGTAATTTTAATTTTATGATAAAAGATTGTAGGTCTTTGATTTTTTTTCTTGTGATGATGTGTCGCAATGTGCAAAGAAAATAGAATATCCTCACAGCAAACAACACTCTTCTTCAAACATAAACCCAACAACCATTAGGACAACAATTATTAATATGAAAGTTTTTATTCAAATGATCTATCAATATTTCTTATGTTGTACCTTCAAGGTTTTAGACCTCCTCTACTACTTTTGTAATCTCAAAGCAAAGGTTGTTGATCATAGAAAGGTGTAAAGTCACAATCAACAATCCTCACAATGCAAGCACTTTATACCTTCTAATATAATGACAAAACAACCATATATACAAAAGTAATGTTTTGATTTCTAATGATTTTGTAATGTTAGACCAAAGGACAATGCAACTTCTTGGTACCTTATAAAAGCAAAACATTGTAGCAATGCAATTTTTTTAATGTGATAAAAACCACAATCTATCAAAAAAATAGAGAATCCACATTGCAAACATTATCTTCTTTGAAACACAACAATCATCACAATCTAATAATTTTATTGCTTAAGTTTTTACTTGCTATCCTTTAAAGCTTTTGCAACAATCTGTTTAGGCCATTGAACACAAAAAGTAGATGGATGAAAGATTGCTTGGAAGAAAGTGATAGTTAAAATTTCATAAACCAATTTTAATAAGTTGGACAAATTTTATTTTTTTCATCAATATTTTTTAAATTATTATTCTAATATATAACATTAAAATAAATAATCAAATAATTTATTTTAAATAAGAGAAGAACATATTTGTTAAAAATTTCTTAATTAATAGAGTCTTTTAACGGTACAGATACAATTTGCAACAAATTGTCCATAGATCAAAACAGAAGCTTAATAACATTTTAAAAATCAGATATACGATTATAATGCTGGTGTTCAGAAAAATGTCTACATTATCCTATTCAAACACATCTTTAAACCATTTAAAAAAGTGAGCCAAGATCAATCGTTCTTGTCAAGTATGAGCCAAATATTGCAGACCAAGTTCAGGGTCTTAAACCCTAAAACTCTAAACCCTAAACTCTCAAGGTTAAAGCTGGAGCTTCAAGCTTTGAACGCCACAATGCAGTAAAGGAGAAACCCTAACCCTAAACCTGTTTACAACAAACAATCTTAGCTGCTCGTAGGCTCAGACCATCGCGAACGAAGGAATGGAGGGTGTACCGTGTTGACAGAACAAGCATCCACTACAAGGTTTCTCGAAGCCTACGTGAGCTGCTGTGCTCGGAACGCGGAGCCTGAAAGTCAATTTCCCTTCCCTGCAAAGACTGAACTTGTGCAGCCGTTGCGAAATAAGTTAACCATTGCAACTACCACGGAAAGCAAAGCGTGACTTCAAGGTGATCAACATTGAAAACTATTAACTATTAACAGAGTGTTGCAGCTTTATAAACTAGGGAAGGACGGAGAAATTCAACGAAACGCTCAGCAACCACTTGACCTGTTGAAGCTTGGTGACAGGCTTTGCAACAGTCGATGCAGCCTTGCTTGCCTGCCTGCCTGTATGAGGGACAGAGGGCGTTCAACGACTTTGCGTCAGTCACCGCTTCGTCCAGCTACTTCCACTTTCTTCATCCAGTTACTTCCGCTTTCTTCGTCCATCTACTTCCACTTTTGTAAGTCTGGAGACTGACGTCGCGAGGACGGAATAGCGTGGGAGCGTCACAACTGAAGACAACGACGAAAGCAGAAGACTGGATGATGATGAAAATGATGGTTACGAATGAATGGTATTCATCCGATTCTAATAGCGCTGCTGTTATGCAAGTGCATTTTGGATGAATGGTGCTTTGTGGTTGTTAGCTACAAAAAATTATAGCTATCAATAATCTGTATCTATATTTATTTATTTATTTATTTATTTATGAGTGTATGTATGTGTTTATGCATTATTGAGTTACCTATATTTCTTGTTGTGAATTTGTCAAATAATGTCAAACTGGAATTGTATTCATTTAGAATTATTTTTATTGTATAATCCATGCAAATTTTTTCTAATGAGATTATGAGAAAATTCAAGCAATAGATTTCTCAGAGAATCGCACTAGTAGGTCACAATGTATTATTATTAGGCAAAGGCACACACACATTATTTATGACGTGCAACAATAATTGATGCTTAAAGCCATTACTTATTATTTATTTATTTTATTACGTGGTGAACATGTGGAAGTTTAAAATTCGAGAAGTATACTTATATTGGTTAATAATCATCTTTTTATTGAACTACATCAAATCATAATATGCTTTGTAACAAAATAAGAATTCAGAATTAGAGTGTTTTTTTTCAAAGTTTGTGCAATGTCTCTTCTACTTTAAAGTATATTAATGTATATGGATCATACATTTATTAGAGTATGATTTCAAAATCTAAACATGTGCATTATTAAAAGGGCACATTCCACGCTCAAACTATCTATATTTTAAAGTTATATCTGTAGTCTCAATTATATATTACAGGTGATCTTTGTCTTTGCATTAACAATTTATTCAAAAAAAATCTAAGTGTATTTAGAAGATACCAAATGAAAAGAATGAATTTATTAATGTGTTTTCAAGAATCCTATTAAGCATGCAAGTCCTTTACATTTAATGTTAAAAATTACCTAAACATGAGGAAGTAAGTTCAATAAAAGAAAAACACCAAAACAAGTCATTTTTTTTTTTCATTTTGACTTTCTAGCATATCATTAATGTGTAGAGATGAGGGGATCCGATTGCGGATCCACTGCTTTCCTCCTAATCGTCAACTGGGTTTCAACTTTAGGCACTCGCTTTTAGGAAACTGGAATGGATCGCAGAGTCGCGACACATTACCCGACTCACCAGGAAACCTCGGTTCATCTCTTCATGGCGTCATTTTATTCAGTTTTGCGTATGCTTTTTATCTTTTATCTGAGACGGGTGGCGCAGTTTTTAAAGGGTGCTTAGCGTGTTGGCTGATGACACTGATCGCTGCTCCAGTTTCTTGCTGTCCCACGAGTGAGTCAAATGGAAAGTCTTCCTGCAACGTGTCCGTGACTTGACTCCGACCCCACAAATTTAAACGGTTTCTACCCCCTATTTCACATTGCAGAACCGGATCTCCACAGGACCTTCCTGTCGGTATAGCCCCCAACTACGACCCCACGAAGATGCTCGTTCTCGCAAGTCATGATCAACAGTTCTAGAGCTTTCACTGGGCGACGACGAAGAAATTCCTCGTCGTCACACAGGAGTTTCCCCCCCATGAAACCACCCCGTACCCTGATCTCATAAAGGTGTCAGCTGCCAGTCTTCTCCTCAGCACTAGAACCAGTCCATCCACCACATTCGCCTCAATCTCACTTCACATGATCATCTCAAGTATTAGGATATCCATCCCATTTGGATCAACAACGCGTTGACATACATAGGTTATGAACTTGATCTTCGCCGATCTTATTTATATAGTAGTGTAGTGCTGCTGCAGTCCGCAGGATGCTCACTCTTTACACCGAAACAGGACCCATTGCGATGTGTTAAGAGATGCTGTAGGCGGGGAAAGTATCCGGCAACAGTTCGCTCAGGAGGGAGTTATGGAAGGTTGCATGCAACTAGTTTCAACGACTGGATCTATCACTTGTATGATGCTAGCAGCATAAGGCGGAGTTTCGACCTAGCCATGGCGTGTTGAGTGTTACCCTAGGTTTGAAAGTTTTCCTCAAAAGCAAGAGTAGGTGGTAGAGTCAACTACTAGATTTAGCGCATGTCAGTTTTGTAGCCGATGACGATTGGCAAACCGTGATTCCAGGAAGATTAAGCTTAAAGAACCAAGTCGTAAAGTGTTGTCGGCGTCGAGAATTTCCAGTTTAATTCCACTAATTTCGTCCAAGTCGTCGACTCATGATCAATAGGTGGCCGGGAACTTGAATACAGTAGAAGTGGTTTCAGAGGTCCAGTGCCCAGTCCTCGAAAAGCAAGTTATATCGCGTTAAAGTGAGACCTGAGCACCCGCGTCCATTCGGACGATATCAAAATACAAAAACTTCGAGAGTCTCTCCGGAGAACTCAGAGACGACATTGAGTCATTCCAGTGCACTGAAATTTGATTTGGAGACTGTTATACTGTCTTGTAATCAAGAAAAAGCTTGAAGAAGAAATATTAGTGGAGGTCGAGCAACGTGACGGGAACTGGTAACCACACGGGAATAATGGACAGAAACAGGGCGACCAGCTTTGTTAAGATTGCGAGTCGAGAACCAAGCAAGCAGAGGTCGTTGAGGCGAGATGAGGCGTCGCTAGACGTGAAACTGATCGAAGCTGAAACCAGCGATTCGATGATATGGCAGCAGCAGCTGCGAGAGAGAAAATACCCACATCTCGAGGCGCAAGCGTTGCTGGAGCTCAGTTTTGAGGTGAACAAGGATACAGTTACGTTACGGAGCGTGTCTCCCGCGGCCATTGCCGAGGTGCCGTCCTTACCGGCAGGAGAAAACCTCCCGTGGGACAGAATCGAGTCATACAAGAATGAGAGTCATCAACCGAGTGAAAGCAGGTCTCAGTCTGCCAGCATGCCACGCTCGCCGTCGTTACGGGACAGCTTCAGAGCAGTGGGGAGCATGGTGAAGCAGCTTAGCATCGAACTCTCTCGAATGACACGAAACGCATCGAAGGCTCAAGATTACATCTTCCCAGTTGAGCAGTCGGAAGTTTCTGATCTTGAGCTCGGAAGACTGGGTTCTCCCAGAAACATGCAGAAGGGTTCTTCGCGCGCGGAGTATGCACTCCAGGCAGTTCGGTGCATCAGTAAGGCTACCGCCACAGATGACGAGAAGAAGTTGTGGGAAAAAGTAGAGCAACGGTTCGTCAATCTTGCGGGCCCTGATTCCATGTTGCCTCGTTCGAATTTTGCAGAATGCATTGGTACGTTCGAAGACCCTCTACATTCCACATCTGTCACAAGACATACTCTATATATCTAGTTCTGTGAACAGTAACGGAAATGGAATGGGTGTGTTTGCGTGAAGTAACTAACAATCGCTGTTTCGTCATGTGCACAGGAATGAAGGAATCGAAGGAGTTTGCTAATGAGCTCTTTGATGCGCTGGTTCGTCGGAAAGGCGAGAAGGTGAACAGCATCAGCAAACAGGAATTGTACCAGTATTGGTTGGTAATTGCGAATAAAAGCTTCGACAGCCGCATTCAAATGTTCTTTGCCTTGTAAACTGCCTAGACCTTTACTTTTCATACCTGATCTCGCAAACAATCATTTCACTCCTCCATCTCTTGATCAGTTGAGAATCTGGATTGAGTGAGCCTAAGGAAAAAAAACTAAGTTTTCATATCTTTTGACAGGTGTGATAAGGATCTGGATGGTCGCATCACGTCCGAGGAAGTGAAGCAAGTGATAATATTGAGCGCAAGTGCGAACAAGCTGTCGCAATTGAAGGAGCAGGCATCAGAGTATGCTGCGCTTATCATGGAAGAACTCGACGTGAATCGTAATGGTTACATAGAGGTGTGCACTTGAGTTCTTCTGCAATCACTAGCAATTATTTGAGAGTATCACACTCACACACACACATACACAAACACAATTGTTGAAGCTTTAAGAATGGTTCACTGACAAATCGAATTTGGTATTTGCAGCTGAGTCAGTTTGAGTCACTGATGCGCGGATCAATGATGGCTGCAAATGGAAAAGAACCAACAGTACAGTATAACCAATTGATAAAGCAGAAGAGCAAGCGAACAAAAGTACAGAATGCCGCAGGAAAGACTCGATACTTTTTGCACGATAACTGGAAGCGGTTGTGGATACTCGCCCTTTGGATGATGGCCATGACAGGACTCTTCACTTGGAAGTTTCTCCAGTATCGGCATCACGATGCATATCCAGTCATGGGTGAGTGTCTCTGCGTGGCTAAAGGCGCAGCAGAGACTTTGAAACTCAACATGGCCCTCATTCTCCTGCCTGTTTGTCGCAACTTGCTCACAAGACTGCGGTCTACTCGATTAGGCAAGATCATTCCCTTCGACGACAATCTCGACTTTCACAAGGCAAGTCTCTTTCCTGATCCGGAGTATGTCAGAGATAGAAATCCACTCGCAAGGTGGTAAAAAGCCGTGAGCAGGTTGCGAATAGTCAAATATGGCGTCTGATCTGGATTTGCGAAACTGGGTTGTGCAGATTATAGCTGGAGCTATAGCAGTGGGAGTGTTCGTTCACGGAGCTCTTCACATAACCTGCGATATACCAAAATTCGTCAATTGTGACGATGAAAAGTTCTTTGAGCATCTCGGCGACGAATTCGACAAGCACCCCACATACGCTGACATTGCCGTGACGCCGGTGGCAATCACGGGCATTCTCATGGTGGTTCTTATGACAATCGCCATGCTGCTCGCCACCCACTGGATCCGTCGCAGCTTGGTGAAGTTTCCATGGCCGCTGCACCGCCTCACGGGATTCAACACATTCTGGTACTCTCACCACTTGTTCGTGATCGTCTACGCGCTTCTCTTGGTCCACTCCATCAAGCTCCTCCTCGCTGGTCCGTGGTACAAGCGAACGGTAGGATTTCTTTTTCCAACACCAACATCATCAAATGTTTCGCAAATTTAAGAATAACCCTATTACTTGACAAAAGTTGAAGATATCTAATACTGATCTTCGACGGTGTGCAGACATGGATGTACATTGCCGTCCCCTTGGTTCTGTATGCTAGCGAACGGTTCTTGCGATTGTATCGGACGAACTACAGCAAGGTGGAGGTCGTGAAGGTGACGATCATATCACATTTTGTTGCATACAAAAATTTGGTTCAGTTTCTTTCTTTTGCAATGCCTGTCTCACTTCCACTGCAATGGTAGTGTGGTGCTGATGACGATTTGTCTCGTCTGAGCAGGCTGCAATCTACACCGGCAACGTCCTCGCTATCCACATGACGAAACCCGAAGGTTTCAAATACAAAAGTGGCATGTATCTTTTCTTGCAATGCCCCGAAATCTCGTCGTTTGAATGGCACCCATTCTCCATCACATCCGCCCCGGGTGATCCTTTCTTGAGCGTGCACATCCGCACACTGGGTGACTGGACTACGGAGATGAGGAAAATATTCTCGGACGCGTGCGGCGGGAAAATGCGCCTGCAAACTATCAACGATTATGGCCTCAGCGGTGAACTAACTCTGGCTGCAAGGTACTCGATCTTTCACCTCCTCACAAACCCTAAATTGCTTGAAAGTGGTTTTTGATATTGAAGCGAAAGCAAACGTTCCAGCGTTAATCTCTTCAATCGGTGTTTGTGCCCAATCGCAGATTTCCGAAGCTGTACATCGATGGTCCTTATGGAGCTCCCGCTCAAGACTACCTCAAGTATGATGTGTTGCTTCTCGTTGGACTTGGAATTGGTGCAACTCCATTTATCAGTATTCTCAAGGACATTCTTCATCACAGCAGAAACGATTCAGTTTCTGATCCGGTACTTAAAGCCTCCTCTGCTCCTGAATTCTGTCAGTTTAAAATCCTGCAGATTGCTTTCTTATTGCTCCCAAGGCTACTTGAATTGACTGGAGGTGACTCGCTTTTCTGACTCCAGAGCTCATCTCCTGATTTAAACCCAACTGGAAGTCCTCCTCCTCCGAAGAAATCCAAGAGGGACCCTAAGGCATACTTTTACTGGGTCACCCGAGAGCAAGGCTCCTTCGACTGGTTCAGGGGAATTATGCGAGAAGTCGAGGAGATCGACAACAAGGAGCTCATTGAGATGCACAATTATTTGACAAGCGTGTACGAGGAAGGCGATGCCCGCTCGACGTTGGTCACGATGTTGCAGTTCTTGCACCATGCCAAGAATGGAGTTGACCTCGTTTCAGGCACTAGGGTATGTGATATGACACCAGTTTTATATTTGCATCTCAAACTGTCATTCAAACCTTCTGCGATGTACTCATCTCGTTTTGGAGCCCTAATCCAATGCACTAACATAGGTTTTTCCCTGATCCTTTGCAGGCACGTACCCATTTTGCAAGGCCTAACTGGAAGAGCGTTTTCGCCAACCTGGCCGCCACGCATCCAAACAAGCGAATCGGTACTGTTCAATCTCTCTCACTCAATCTTGTTTTCGCACCGTCAATTTTTCCCTATTTTGGGTCAACTTCTTGGTCAGTTAAGGGGCTTGAGTCATATAATTTAGGTCTTAAGTATCTAAGACCTCCTGTTTTGTGTTTTGCAGGGGTGTTTTACTGTGGCCCTGCAGCACTTGTAAACGAGCTCCAGACTCTATCGAGAACATTCACGAAGAAGTCGTCCACAAAATTCTCCTTCCACAAAGAAAATTTCTAATTGGGAGGCTGATTCTTGAGTTTGTGCATATGCTCAGTCACACAGAGTTGTAACATAAAAAGTCCATCGACAATGGACTTCCCCATCTGCTTCGCCACGGACTAATAACTCAAAAAAACTTATTATTCACACGACTCAGAACCCCATTTTTTTAACCAGAGCAGGGCTTATTTAGTGAGTCCAGCTGTGTCGATAATTCTCGCCATTCGGTGTAATTTCAATACCCTTGTAATAAAGATTAGCAATCACCAATTATCACCGCCGATAATTTCCTCAACACGGTTTTTATCACCTCATGATTCATTACAAAACGGCTGCAAATCAATGATTCACCCACATTGTTTTTCTTGTCTGCATCGTTGCCTCCCTGTCTGTAATGTTCCAAGTATGAAATCCTAACTGAGACTCGTACAACGAGCGAATCGTGCAGATAACGGGCACTTATTCGTCGCTACATGATGAAGCTCTTATAAACAGTCCCTGCACTGATTAATGTGGACCCAGAAGCCAGTGTTACGCAAAAATCCACCGAATCCTGCTGTTACGCCACAAAACCAAGCACAAGCATCTCAAAAGTTTTTCTTTATGATAAGCTTCACCTCATTCCTTGGGGCGCAAGGCATGGGGTGCTGCTATCAAACCTTCATTGAAGCTCGTGCACGATAGAACGCGGTTAATAGAAACAGTTTAGCTTTTCTGGGTGTGGGGTTTTGACCCATGAGGCCATCTTGTGCTGTGTTTTGTGACACAAATGTCAAACCTTGGAAACCCTAAACTCCTTCCTTCTAGGTTTCAAGGTTTCAAGCGATTTGTAGCCTAGATTCAATGAGAATCGCTGCAAAAACTCAAGAACTAGATGCATTGAGCAAGAGCAAAAAATGAAAAAGGGCCAAGGCAAAAGATGGATTGGGGTTGTGACCACGACAAGCCTGTAATGCAACATTTGAAACTGTTTGTTACAGAATTCTGCATTTTTTCCTATGAGGTGGTGCACATGTTGTGCGAGGAGAGTCCGAATTCATGCTTTGGAGCTGCAGGAAATGCCAAGGAGCGAGAGTAGGTGTCCATGTTGCTGTACAAAGCATGCACAAATCTGCAATTCAAGGTTGCAGAAAACTCCAAACCCAAGCAGATACAACAGCGTTATTACATTGAAACTGCACTCACCGTTTCATCAGTTTATAAAAAGGGGGCAATTCCTTTCAAATTGTTCCAGAAGTCAAAGTCTGTGTATGTGCATATGAATGTATCCTAGCAATATCTAGCATCCTCTTTAGAAATGTAATTTTTATTTTCATTTTTGTTGGTAGTTTCATCTTTTGTTCTTCATAAAAAATTTGCAATAAATAGTTTTTGAATTTTTTTATGAACCAATTCTATCTTTCTAGTTTTTTTTTTTTTTTTTTTTTTTTCCATATCTTTCTCCTAGCATTAAAATGGTTACTAGCCACCATATTATTTTGCACTAACTAGATATCACTACACAATCCACTACATTTGATCACTTAATATTAAATTGTTTAACATTGTTTTTTTTTTTTTTACATAATAATTTTTCATTATTTTTATCTATTTATTATTTTAGATACTTTTAGATATTTTTAGATATTTTTAATATGAATCATTGAAGTATGTATTAATTTGTTAATGAAATTATTCTTAAAATTTTGTTGTATACTTAAAACTATTTATATTTCAATCTTAAATAGGTACAAATAAAGAATTTTTCTTTGTGAGAGATATATTAGGTTTCTAAAGACTTCTTTTCTAAATCTATCTTGTTTTAATTTTTTTTATTGTACAAATCAACCAATGCACAATCTCTAATAAATTTTAGGTGGAAGCATCCTTAATAAGCTTGTTGCACATCTTCTCTAGTTTTTTAATTTTCTTCTAATAACTTTTGTCCTATATTTCTAAAGTTTTTAAAAGAAGTGGTGTATTAACATCAATATAAAAGAGTTTTTTTTTAAGATTCAAATGTTATTAAAACCATCAAAACACTACCAAAAAACACAAATAAATATTATTCTATTAAATTAGGACGTATCATTTACAATACTTTTATCCAATACTTGCATATATTATTTCTTTAAATATAAATGAAATCACAACAAGCCTATTGAGTATTAACATTTTTAGCATTGTATCTCACATTTACACGTTTGTTGCATATTACTCATTGTCTTAAGAAGGTAGTTCAAAGTATGACACTGAAATATCCTTTTTATTTTTTATTATATATATATATATATATATATATAAAGATGGAGCTTACAATCATTTGCTCTTTTTTCTAATTGCTAACAAAACTGTTCTTCTTGGAGAATTGTTAATATTCATATAACTTGATTACATTATTGATAAGTTTATGTATTGGCCAATTGATTGTTTAAAATTGTAATTTAAAAAAAAACTTGTTAGAAGATTTTAAAATAAATTTAACAAAATTACAATAAGCCTCAGCTACTACATTGGTCTTTTAGCTTGAGTAGAAGATATTGCATATACTTGTGACTAAAATATATTTATTTAATATCAACAAAAAGTCAATGCAATTCTAAATATATTAAGAGCTTTTTTTTTATTGATTGATTTTTGCACAAAATATAAAAAAATTTAAAATAAAAAATCATAGTTACCAATAGGTAAACATATTATACATTACACAAATCTACATTAAATTCTATAAATATTAATATAAATATAATTTAAATTTATAAAAAATATTTTATTACATATTATTTTAATTAGTTATAAATTAAATATCATAGCTAAGACAAAAGGATTAAAAAAATTAAAATCCTCAAAGTAGGAAAAGATATATAATTAAATTAAACAAATCTATATATTTCTATTTTTAACAAATAGTATAGAGATTAGATCTAAAGTTGCATTATAATTAAATAAAAATAAATAAAATTTTTAATAGTACTTCTAAAGAATCCATTTTATTTTATTTATTTTTAGCCTAATAAGAAGTCATATGTTTGTGAGTACCACAAGTAGTTCCATAAATCAAAATAAAAATAAAATGATTCCTTTTATGGTATTTTAAATATTTGTAGCAAATCCAATAGTCAAAATAATTAATTTGTAGACTAAAACCAATCTCATTGGTTAAACCAACATAAAATGAAGTTAGTTCACGAAAATATCTATTCTTTCATAATATAATCTTTCTCAAAAAAAAAAAAAAAAACGGTCATAATCTTGTATTGCATGTCTTAATGCAAGAAGGAAAAAAAAGAAAAAAAAAGAAGAAGTGATGAGGTGGCATTATTAAAGCTTCAAAAACCAAAGTCATTGAGAAAGAAGAACCGGAACCCTCGTGCCATTTGTTTTAGTGGAAGAGTGAACTTCACCACAAAAAACTTCAAAGACATCGCCTCGCACTTACAGTATAAGACTAAAGCTGATTGTGTAAAAAGAATCACAAGGCAAATTGTGCTACAGTTGAGGCTTTGTATGCAGTGATTATGAATGTGGAACTGTCTCAGCTCAGTACCCAAGTCTCAGAATGTCCCTCAACATTAAATTAAGAGAGTGTGCAAAAGGCTCGTGCATTACTTCCATCTTCGACACTGACAAATATTGTTGTTGTATATACATCGCATCGAAGATCTTGTTTTGGAATTCTAGTAAAGACGGTACAATGAACACAAAATGAGCAGAAGTTCACTCTCTGAAACAAATATCAAACATCATCGACTGCAGCATTTATCAATGTGCACATAACCAGGCCAGAAGGGTGCTTGTGATAACTCTAGGGATATGGAGTATAATTCTTTTCGTATTTCTTAAACATCCAGCAAGGATAATGTGGGGAGGTACAGACTAAAGTTTCGTATCATTTTATGAATAATAGTGGTGTTCATTCTGTGGAGCTCCACATCCCTTGCACCTTTTAACAAACTCACGAAAAATGATCACTAGTAACCATTGCCCTGATGGTGCCGTTGCAGTAACGAGGAAGTTTAGAAGGTCTCTCATACTCTTATGCAAAGTTTTCTGGTAGATCTAGTTTTCTTAGTGTAAGTTGAAGGAGAGAAAAAAGCAGGTTTGAAGTGGTTCTTAGTATTGTTTTCGGGAACACCGACACATTGTAGTTCTAGAACTATGTACTGCTAATTTACTTGTTGAATCAGTCTATAAGTCTTCCATGGACATGCGTTACAAAAGTTTAACGTTTTAGTTAGTTGCTTGTAGTCTAGTCTCTTGTGAATTCCAAGATTTTCTTTGTCTATGGTTGTTGAGATTTGATCTAGGGAGTAATTGTATTGTTTGATGCTACTTGTTTAATATTGTTTTAATAAATTGTAGCAATCAATGCAATTGTCCTTTGAGACTTCAACATTTTATATTTATTTGTTTGTCATGTCGAATGCCTCCTATGTGTTGGACTCATTCAAATTCTCCTTTGCCAATTATTATTAATGGTCAATTATTGGTTTTTTCATCAGTTCTTTAAATCATCTTGAATCAAAGCATGATGTGGAGTTTTAGCATATAGATTGATTAGATAGACTAGAAAGTGAGTAGCAAAATTTTAGTAAATTTAACAAATATTTAATTTTTTTGTATGTCAATTGGTTAAGTGGTCTAGCTTGTGAGGGTGGTTACTATTTGTTTGTTTGTTTATTTATTTATAAATATTTTGGATAAGTCAATAAGATTAGGGATAGAATTTAGAATTTAATTAAAATTAGAGTTTATTAGAACTTGATTAGATTTAAGATTAGAATTAGGATAATTGAATTTGTTAGAATTAAAACTAGGCTTTTTAAAATTTTAATTATATAATTTTTAATATTAACCAAAAATTTTAAAAAAAATATATATATATATATATATATAATTCTTTTAAAATCATGAACTAATAATTATAAAAAAATATATTAAAATTTAACTATTAGTTTTTAAATTTTATTTGAAATACATGTTACATTTTTAATCACATGATATTGATTAAAAGTAAAATTTAAACTATGAGATTTAATCATTAAAAAAAAATTAATACTTTTTATTGAAAATTTTATTTTAGATTAAACTATAAATATTTTTAAAAAAATTTATTTTGATTTTATATATAATATTTTTGTATGCAATAATTAAAAAAATATGATTTGATTTTTTATCTTTAATCAAAATATATATTTTTTACTTTAATTCTTTAAATTAATATACTTTATTTAGAAAATATAATTATATTGAAAGTAGTTTTAAATTTTATAAATTTTAAAAGTATAAAATCTAAGAAGATATATTGATTAATTTTAAATAGTAATTTTTTTAAAAAGAAACTATTATT
Organism: Physcomitrellopsis africana; assembly: GCA_036785485.1. Classification (NCBI taxonomy): domain Eukaryota; kingdom Viridiplantae; phylum Streptophyta; class Bryopsida; order Funariales; family Funariaceae; genus Physcomitrellopsis; species Physcomitrellopsis africana. The sequence goes on along the minus strand of JAWRVF010000304.1, from coordinate 296,037 downwards.
GTTACTATTATTATTATTATTATTATTATTCTTATTATTTTTTTTCCAAAATTTTTCTATCCTTATTTTTTATTTTTTTGTTAGATAATAATCTTACCATTTTTATTATAAATTATTAGCATAGTAATATATTTAAATTTATAATTCTATTTTTATAGTAAAATATATTTATTATATAATTTTCATCCTATTAGATTAAAGTGCTAAAGAAAAGTTCCATATATATATATATATATCTTTAGTTAGTTATAAAAAAGATAAATCGTTTCTTAAAAAAGATTAGTCCTAGAGTTAATACTTCATGTTAATTTACATATTTTAACATGCATCTCAGTCCAAATCACCACACCAAGTTCTAAAACAAAATGGATTCGCAGCGAATGTCTAGAAATGACTCAAGATGGATGAGACCAAACAAGACAGGACATGTGATGGTTTTCAAATAATATTGAGGTAAAACTCAATTAGAAACCACATGAAAACCTTGCTGAAAATTTGTTTAAATGGGTCATTTATTTTACTTGAGAAAAGTACAGATATCGCTGCACAGAAAAATCCTCTTAACCAACCCTTGTGACATCACTAAAAAGAATTAAGGATAAATGTAGATAAATTACCCATGATGGAGCATCAGGGCATCATATGGTACAAATAGGGTGCCATCACTTCTGCCGCTCCACCGAACAGCTGTGTAACAGAAAAATTATCACTTGAATCGTAAAGATCCAAATACGCCATCACTCACATTCTTGACCTCGCTTCACCAAGAAAATCGGACCCGCCATGAGCGTGAGCACATAACGAGTAGAAGTCTGTTCCTCTCTCCTTTCAATTGAATAGTGTGTTACCTTTGATTGCATCGGTTGGAATCAAAACGAAGTCGATCTCAAATATTCCAGGGCTGATTTCAGCCCTCTCCTGAACCCTTGAGGTTAAACCCGTTTGCATCACTCTCTACTTGCTGTAAATCTCACAATTAATCCTCCTTGAGCAATTCCCAGGTATCTACCTTGAGGCGACTCCATCAAGCACTCGAATCAGGCAGCATCACAAGAATATCTGACGATCAGCGAAGTAAAGCTTGGAATTCTACTTCTCATCCATCCGGTGTTTCAGTTAAAAGCCAGCTTTCTCAATCCTGGACGTCGTTCTTCACTCCTTTTCCTGCGGATGCTGCTGCGTCTTCCTGACGATACATGGTTCTTAACCACTGGCTTGCTAACGACAGGACTTGAGCCACCTTTCACTTCCTGCACTTCCGCTACTCTACTAGAATTTGCAACAGGCAACAATCCTCTCTCCACGAGGAGATCCCGATGGTAAACCTGGACGACAAAATTACGACGTTCACAATCCTTGAACATGCTCACCCGCCACGGCACAGCAGCCATGAGCTTGTCACGGACAATGCCAAAACTGAGCTGGTCTCGGGAAGTAAACCGATCCACCTCATTAAACCAGAGACACGACATTAGGTTGGCAATTGGGGTGTGCTCACGAATGATCACGCAACCCTCAGGAACATCGCTCGTGATAGGGAGCTTCGCGGCAGAGTATGGAGTCAGCCCTTCTTTTTTGTAAAAGTTTATTTGATCATCAATGGACTTGTTGTTGTATTTCGCAGCAGCCTTATTTGCTTCAGCTTCCTCGAACACATCAAACCTCCTGTAATGTTGCGAGATGGCGAAGGTCTCATTAATGCGCCACAGAAACCTCTCCAGAATTTTGTAGGGATCTTGCACTATTTCCAGCTTACCATCAGCCCAAATTGAGAAACGTACATTCGGAAACAACCTGTGAAGCAACAGCTTGGGAATTTTTCCAGTTCTACGGGCATCCCTGTAGGGCAGATTGCGCACCACCACGACACGCCACAACCCTACCTGCTTGGTGGTTCTGAAATTATCATAATCATCGAGCGACGCTTCTGTCTCCTCGTCTACGAACATGAAGAAGCAAACCGACTTCTTGGCTTCATCACTGACATTCTTAGGTTGCTGCAGCTGATCGTAATTTCCGAAAATTGCCGACGCCACCACCACTCCCTGACACGCGAGCATGTCCTCCCGATCATCCTCGTCAAAATCATAACCCGTCCTCAGGCCAGGCGTTGGTCCTTTAACGAACCCGCAATGCACCTTCATCTCCTCCCGCACGTTAAAACTGGCAGCCCGATCCTCCAAGCTAGGGTAACCGCCGAACGCTGACCCGGGTGCCCCTGGCGAGGGCCGCTTCGCAGCATCCGGATCGCTCACAAAGGTCAATCGCTTCAAGACGGGCGAATGATACGTCCCCTCCGCCGGCAACTGCGATATTGCGAGCTCCTCGTCCAAATAGCAAACCGGGCATGGCCGCGGGCCCGTGCGCTTAGGATCTGCCGGGGACGGCGGCACCTTGAATCTCTCACACGGATGCGGCTTCAACACCTTCCGCTTAACCTCTGGCAACACCATCACATTCACACCCTTCCCTCGCCCTCTACCAAACCGAAACAGATCTGCCATCCCCACGCTGGCGTTCAAGCTCATCTCCACGTGCTGTCCAATCATAGTCGCATTGTTCAACAGCATCAACACAGACAAGCCGATAATCCCCAACGCCATCCACATCCCGGTCACTGTCCGCGAACTCGAACTCATTGAAAGCCCCCCGCCTCCTCCTCCACCTCCTCCTCCTGCGCTCACTTTCTTCTCCTTCTCCTTCTCTCCACGGTATCGCTTCGCAACACCGCTGTTGCTCCCAAACATCCACAACAGACGACGTAAGAAGCTCACTCCCGTAGCCAGGCCGCCATAGCGGCCTCGCCATTCCTCCCCGCTCTCCCTCATGCTTTACCATCAAGCACTCAAAATTCCGCTCTCCAACACAACATTCTCCCCGATCATGAGAGAATTCTACACTTCTTCAACGAAAGAAACCTCAGCCTCAGTCTCAGCCTCGGCCTCCGAGCTCCAGCTCACTAAGCCTCACCGATCTGAACGCGACGCCATCGTAGTAAAAATGGGCGCAATGGTTTATGGAGATTCGAAGTCCAGCAATTGTCGATCTTCGTGAGCTCTTCGTCGCAAGAGACCAAGCTTGGCATGGATTCAAAGGATGAATGAAAACATGGATGAACGTGGGGTCGTGGAATCGGAGGTCCTAGTTATCATCCGTTCTCGTTGTTGCTGGATTGTCAGTGCTGGATTCTGGTGGTCGTGCCTTAATCGGACAAACCCGTTCCCCAACACCACTGTGGGAGATTGCTTTTATTAGAAAGGTTCACATTTTCGAAAAAGTAAACTTTTGCGGTCCTTTGCCTTTGCGGCGATGGTACCAATCATGTCCTGCTCCACTTTGTGCTGACTTAGCGTTTAAGCGGGTGATTTTAGGTACTCCATCACTGGAATTACCTTGTTAGAGAGTCTAGGACACAAGAATTCCACATCCCATTTGCTTACTAATTTACATCTGATTATTATTATTATTATTTTTTAAATTGTTAATATTTTGTTTATTACAACGCCTATGGAATGAAGACACCTTTTTCTTTTTCTTTTTTTTTGAAAAAAAATAATCTATGTGTGAAAATGTAAACCCTTATTTATTATAAAAGAATTTATTGCATTCATATATTTAAATTTTTAATACATAATTTAAATATTAAATTTAAATTCCATATTAAATTATTTTACATTTTATATCTTTAAAATTAATTAAAATTTATCTGCATACTCTACTTTAAACTACTCCTTTTTTTCTTTTTCTTTTTCTTTTTTAAAGATAATAAAACAAAACTTTGATATTTATATACCAATTCCATCAATTCAACAACAACAGAATAATGTTAATAATAATAGTAACATTCTGCTATATTTTTATTTTTAGAATATAATATTCTAATTTATAACAATGTGTATACTTTTGATATTGTTAATTATTTTTTTTAATTTTTTTTGTTGCTGGTAAGAAATAAATAAAAACTAAATTGTTAACAGTAACAAGGAAATTAAAAACTACACTTTAAATCCAAAAAAAGCCAATTACATAACCAATTTAACACATTTTTAGCACAAATAATATTATCTATTAAATCTAGATATTAAATTAAATAATAGAAATTCTAGAAATAAGAATTATAAAGAAAATTTAGATTAATACTTATACATTCCAAAAATAAATTTAAAAATAGTTTTATTATAAATAATCATGTTGTAAGTTAAAATAAATTGAGCTAGATTAAACCTTAATTCTTGTCACCAAATATCAAATAATATTTTTAATAAGTTTTTGATATTTGATCAAATTTGTAAATAAAATATAAAAAATATTAAATTATAGTTATTTTTTAATATCTAATAAGATAATTTAATATTTAAAATTTTAATTATCTAGTATTTATTATAGAAAAAAGTAGAATTCCAATAAATATCAAGACATATGAAATCATACCATCTATTAAGTTGTAAGAAGATATTATTGTGTTATAGAGACTAAGAAAACAAATTACTTTTGTTGACTTGTTTTTATGAATTTTGGAGTAAGTTAAATAAGTAAAGGATCATGTTAAAAATCCTTAAGAAATTCATCTTTATTTCTTATTATTATTATTTTTTAATCATATATATATATATATATATATATATATACTTATTGTTATAGAGAGATGAACATGATAAATTTTGAAAGCAAATACAAAGTTATAAGAAGAATTGTTTTAACATATGTAAAAAAATAATACAAAGACAATGCTTTATATTCTACCAAAGTTAATCCAACCAAAGTAATTTCCTTTATATAAGAATATAATACCACAAAAACATAGAAGATAGAACAATAACCATCAAAACAATTATTATATTGAATTTGTTTTGATAATTTATTCTATTTAATTAATTTAAACAAGTTTTAAGATTATTATTATTATTACTATTATTATTATTATTATTATAAAATTATGAATCTCATTTTTCACTTTTAGAAGAATTTAAAGAAAAATTGTCAATACCACTATATATATATAATTAATATTATATTTAAATAATAAAAATCTAATATCTTCAATAGATATCTATTTTACTTAGGTGTGTATATATATATATATATATATATATATATATATAAAAGAGAGCAAGAGAGATGTTTAGAATTAGGTAGAGATATACTTATAAATATTTATATTAAAGAGATAACAAAAGTTCTATATAGATGAATCAATCTATAAATTATTTTATTTAAGGTGAACCAATATTTTAATTTTATCAATTAAAAATTTCTTATTAAATAATTTGATTTTAGATATTATTCTTTAAAAATAATAAAAAATTCCTAATTAATCGCTTATAAGATATAATTTTTTTAATTAAAATTTCTAAGACTAAATTTAGATATTTTATTTGATTTTCTTTATAATATCAATTGCATAAGTGGTTGCATTTGTAAATCTAAGTAGTTGTTCAATTGAATGGTTTTATTTTTTTATTGTTTTTTATTTTTTAAATCAAAGAAGGTAATTAATAGAGTTTACATATATTATAATTCATATTTTTTATGCTAAAATGGTGCATACTCACAAAATACTAAAAGTCTATAAGCTTTTATATTAAAAATATATTACCAAACTATAGGTTTATCTTACTTGAATATTTTTAATTAAATTCTTATATAGAACTTAAAAATATCAGTATGTAGTAGTTGATTAGAATAGTAACAATATATATTTTTTTATTTTAAAAAGTAGATTTGATACTTCCTATAAGATGGTCCTATATACTATTAGAATAAATGGTTTTTGAAAAATAATGAATTCAAATTATATTTTAAACTAAAAAAAGAGTTTTTTTTTTTTTTTTTTTTTTTTTTTTTTTTTTGTTTTTTTATAATAATAAATAAAATACGTAAAAAAAATTCAACTACAAACATTTAGGTGATGCAATATAATGATTTTTTACTACCTTCAATGTAGACAAGACTTTAACAAAGTATTGGAGCATATAACTTATTAAAGTTTTTTGTTTACTTTTAAAAAAAATATTAACATAAATCATATTCTAATAATATTTTAAAAAATAATTTGATTAATATGGCATCAAGAAATTATTAATAACTAAAAAAAGATTTAATTTAATTCAAATTTATATTTTTTATGTCTATTATTTTAAAAATAAATGAATCTTAAATAAAAATATTTAAAAATATTTTTAGCTATGCTAAAATATATCAAATTTTCTTACCTCTATATTTTTTTTAATTCATTTTATTTATAACATATTATATTTTTTTAATATGTATATATATTAGACTCACTACTTATGGATGCTTGGGCTTATAGTCTAATAAATCAAAAAGTAAGCCAAATAATTAGAACTTATTCAAATTATTAAATAGAGTAAATATCTTTTACAAGTATTCATTCAAAAAATATTTCTTATTAGTCGAAGCTTACAAGGTATCTATTTATATTTCTATTCAAATTATTTCATTAAATAATGGATTAAAAACCAAATAAATTATATTATGAAAGATTTTAAATTGGAATAACATGTATCTATTTACTATATATAATATAATTTTTTAAAATTAATTTATTATAATAAAGTTCATTATTAATTTTAATTAAATTATTAATAGTTACAAAGTAATTTAGTATAAAACTTAAAATTCAACTTATATATATATATATATATATATATATATATATATATATATATATAATTTAAATGAATTAATAAAATTAAACTAAAAAATATGATATTGTTAGATGTTATATATGATACATTTTTAAATATAAATTTTTAAGTTATAATAAGAATTGGCTTAGATTATAATTTTTATATATATATTATTTTATTTATTAATATAATAGATATATTGTGTTAATTAATTAGATAATTAAAAAAATACTAATTTTTAATATGTTAATTATCTATATTTAAATAAAGAGAATTATATAATTTTTTTAATATTCTATTTTTGTATATATTTTAGGACCCTTACAAGAAATTTTGGTGTGCTATCTAATGTTTGTTTATATTCCATACAAAAGTAAAATTCTTATATATTTGAAAATTATTCCATATATAAGTAAAATCTTCTTTAGTTAATTCTTTAGAATTTTCATTTTTTTTGATATCACAGTTTTTAAAAGTATGTGATGATATTTGATAGGATAAAACTATACAAAAGTCTTTCCTAAAAATATTTTTTCTAAATTACTCTCAATAGTATTAGTATAGAACTTTAAATCTATATGTGATATATATATATATATATATATATATATATACCTTTTTATAATAGATATATTTATTTTTAAAATTATAACAAGTATTCTAAGCTATCTATTAAATATTTGCTTTGATATTATATTTAAAATTTTATTAATTCTATTATCTTTTGTCCATACATAGACATATATATATATATATATATATATATATATATATATATATATTTATTAGCTTGATATAATTTAAAAAATTTGTTGTATTGTCAATATCTTACAAATTGATATCTAAGTTTGAGATTGAATTAAATCTTTTAAAAATTTTAATCTTATGTTTAACACTTTGTATATTTAATCTTTTTGTATTTAATCTTAATGTTAAAATAGAATTATATATATATATATATATAACCAAGCTATTATCAATATAAAAATAAAAATAAATACTTAGTATTATCTAATAGAATATTAATTATTATCTTTTATTATTATTTAGAATTATATTTTAATTTTTTTCTTTTATTATTGATAATATAGTTATAAAATTATTTGATAAAATATTATAATTATTTTTGGCTCTATAAAAAATTAATATTATATATTAGAGACATATACTTCAAAAATTCATAGAACCTTCTGGAACATTTTAGAAGTTTTTTAGTTAATAGAAGTTGCTTGAAAAGCTTCTTAGTTGGTAGAAGTAGCTCGAGAAGCTTAGTAGTTAATAAAAGGAGCTTGAAAAAATTCTAAGTTATTAGAAGCTATTTGAAAAGCTTCCTAGAGAGGGATAAATATTGGAGTCAAGGCTAAAGAATTCATCAGTCTTGACAATGCATCTCTTAGAGTTCTAGCTCATCTTTTTTGGTGTTGTTTGTGTGCTTATCTTGATAATTCAAGTCCTTGTCAGTTTCAAGAAGAAATTTCTTTCTAGTTCAAGTCTCTTATTTTGTATTCTTGTGTCTTTGACAATTTGTCAAGATTATTGTCATCTTAAATATGAAAGTTAGATCTTTCTTATTAAAGAGTAGATTATCCTTCTTTTTGAAGGTATATTAGTACTTTAGAGGTTACGGATTATCCTCCTTTAAATTGATAATTTCTTCATCACAATTTTGGAATTTTATCTTTCTTATTAGAAAGTGGATCACCCCTCTCCTTGAAGGTCTTAAGACATTTTAGAAGTTGTGGATTACCCTCCTCTAAACTAATATTGTCTTCTTATAGATTCATTTATTATTTTCTTAAAATGGCTAGAAATCAAGACATTAGTATAATTGAATCTTCTTAGTCTAAGTTAGATACCATTATAAATGCTCTTACTACTTTATTTGCTAGAATTGTAGAGATTGAAGTATAACAATACAATATTTGGAATATCTTAATCTAGACTGCATCCACTTTCAACTTCTGTGCTTGAAGATGTATTACTATGTATGCTGCCTTCAAAAAATTCACTTGTTCAGTAACGTAAGGAGTCTTGGATTAGTCTTTCTAGAGAAATATGATAGTATATCTTCAAAGTTCCGAGGATTTGTCAACCAAACTTAATTGATAATGGTTCTATAATTTGATACTTATTCAACAAAAGAATTATGGATTGGATTGGTTAGCACCTTATTTATGGGACAAGCATTATTGAAATTTGCTTATTTGTTTGAAAAATGACTATCAATTTTAAGCAACTTTGAAGCTTTTATAGAAGCATTTGCAAAAGCATTTGGAGAATATGATAAGTCTTGTTGAACAACAACCAAGATTTGAGCATTATGACAAGGGGTGTGTTTTATATTAATCTATGCATTTGATTTTAGGCAACTAATATACAACATTAATTAGGATGAAGAAGCTTTAATGAGTCAATTTTATTGGAGATTATAAAATAATTTGAAGGATTTGTTATTATTATTTTTGGATCTATCATTGCTCAATGAAGCCATTAGCTAAGCTATAAAACATGATAATCAATTATTTTAACATTGTCAAGATCAATATTTATAGACTTCTGCAAGATAATATGCAATCTGACACACTTCTATTACATTGACAAGTAGTTTGAATTCTTATTCTAAAATAGAAGATATACAACTTAATGTGATATATTTTAAACCTCTAAATCTATAAAAAAAAGAAGAGTCACATAGAAGAAGGTCTATATTTGTATTGTAATAAAAAAGATGTCAATGACACAAACTGAAAGAAGATATATTAATCGATAAAATCTATGTCAAATTAAATAACAAAATAAAAATAACAAAATATATATATTCAAGAAAAAATTAGAATGGCTGTTGCCAAAGATTAAAAAAATACAAAGACACTTAATTTAGATTAGAAGTAAGAAAAGAATTGACAAGAGTGAAGAAGGCTTCACTCTTGTTTCTATATATATTATCTACCTAAGAACTACGTGACAGCATTCTATAGAATCTCCAATATATATCAAACTTGTAAGACAAGTTTCTTATATGAACACCATGTACTTAACTTATTTTGTAAGCTACCAACATGTACAACACATGGCTAACTTGTTGGCCAAGTTTCTAGCCTACCAATCACCTATAGACATGTATAAAGGTGAAATTATATCTATGAAGCTTCTAAAAAGCTTTTCTATGAGATATTATCAAATTAATATATTCTTATCTATTTCTACTTATCTAAATTAATTAGATAATTATTGGAATAAATCTTATGTCTATGATAAAAGGCCATAAGGCTTGCAATTGTTTAAAGAAATAAATCAACACATTACCAAAACCAAGAGTGCAATTGTTCAAGAACATAAAGATGTTTAACTAGAGTAAAGACTGTGTGGCTGAACAAAGTAATATTATAAAATTATTCAGGTTCTTTTTTTTTTGCTCAACTTGCTCATTGCTTTATAATTTTTTTGTATTTTGGCCCTTAGAAACTTCAAGTAATTGCTTCATTAGATTCAAAGATGTTTGTTTGTTTTTTGGATGAAGCATTTGTTAAGCTTCATAAAATCTTTCTAGTACAAAAATCCAAACCTATTCATATAGAAGTAATAGACAAACAACTCTTATCCTCTAATAGTGTCATCCATAAAACAATACTTATAGAAGTGTCATTTAAAGACCATAGCAAGCAAATTATATTTAATGTTATTAGAACTCCTTCAAATCTTATTCTTTTAAAACTTTCTTGGTTGAAAAAATATAATCTATCTATAGATTAGATGTTGTAAAAAATGACATTTCTAATAGAAATTCTTATAAAATTTTTTTGTAAAAAGTCATGAATTGATAAGCTTTTATTTGTTGGAGTAAAGGCTTTTATAAGATTTGCTAAAGAAGATATATCATTTGTTATTTATGCAACTCCAACTAAATAAGATATGACTTCATCAATAATTATTCTAAAACTGTATAGTAAATTTTAATATATTTTTTTAAAAAAATATTGATATATTATTGGAATACCAACCATATGATTATATTATAGAACTTTAAGAAAGAACACAACCATCTTTTGGCCCAATTTATAATCTTTTTTAAAATAAGCTTTTGGCATTAAAAGATTATACTGATGAAAATCTTGCAAAGAACTTCATCAAACATTCAAAGTCTCCACTAAGTGCACTTATACTCTTTGTGAAGAAAAATGATGGTTCCTTATGTATGTATGTTGATTATTGAGAAATGAATAAGATAACAATGAAAAATTATTATCTATTACCATTAATCTTAAGACTTTTGGAATAACTCAACCAAGTCAAGATCTATACTAAGATAGATCTTTGTAGAGCATACAACTTGGTATAGATTAAGAAGGAAGACGAATGAAAGGCTATATTTTAGAAAAAGTATATAAATTTTGAATATAATGTCATGTCTTTTGGATTAACAAATGTACTCGCTATCTTTTAGTATTTAATAAATGACATCTTGCAAAAGTATTTAAAATTTTTTATGGTGATCTATCTTAATGATATCTTGACCTATTTGAAAAATCTGGAAGAACATGAAGAACATATAAAGTTGATATTATAAAAGCTACAAGATGTAGGTTTGTATGCCAAGCTAGAAAAATGTGTATTTTATCAATTAAAGATGGAATTTTTAGGATACATCATATCTATTGAGAGTTTGATGATGGATTCCAAGAAAGTAGAGGCAATTATATAATAGGCCATTTTAAAGATTATAAGAGACATATGATGTTTTCTTGGATTTGCCAACTTCTATCGAATCTTCATAAAAAATTACTCTCAAGTTTCGGCTCCTCTTATTTGATTGACATATAAGGACAAGTTGAAATGGAGACCTCAAGTAGAGAAGGCATTCCAAGATCTTAAAATAACATTCACCACAACTCTAATCTTGGTGCATCAAGATTTTACAAAAGTATTTTACATGGAGACTAATGCTTTGAATTTTGCACTAAGGGTTGTACTTTCATAAATGGATATAGATGATAAATTTCATCTTATTGTGTTTTATTTTTAAAAAAAATTTATTGATAAAATTAATTATAAAATCCAAAATAATTTTTTTTTTGCTATTATAGATTCTTTTCAAGAATGGCATTATTTTCTCAAAAGAACAATGTATCATATAATTGTATACATAAATCATAAGAACTTGAAATATTTTATATTACTTCAGGTTTTTATTTGCTGTCAAGCTCAATGAAATATGTCATTATATCGATTTAATTTTGTTATCATTTATCGACTTGGAAAGCAACAAAGATTGTCTGATGCAGTATCAAAGATATCATATCTTGTACCAAAGATAAGAGAGGAAGCATTTAATCAATAATATGTAATTTTGTTGAAGTTGGAGTAATTTTGCCTTTGCGCTATTATTATATTGACACTTATTGATTCTAATTTTTCAATGAGATGTATGTTGCAACCACTAATAATACTTTGGCCTTTGATATCAAGCATCACTTCAATGGAAATATTAACAAGTTCAAGCTTGAAGAAGATCTTCTATATTTTGAAGAATGTTTATATATCTCAAAAGGATCAATATGACTACGTGTTCTTCAATCTTGCCATGACTTTTCAAATAACAAATCACTTTGGATTTAACAAGACCTTAGAATTTATTTCTTAAGATTTTTGGTGGCCTCAAATGTGAAAGGTTGTGAAGGACTTTATGTTTTTTTGTGACATTTGCTCAAGGTCCAAAAATCCTCAACATCACTCTTATGGACTTTTATAATCCTTGCTTATTCTAAGATGGTCATGGTCTTCTATCTTGATGGATTTCATCATAGATCTATTGCCATCAAATTTATTAAACAACATTATTGTAGTGGTTGATCAATTTGCAAAGATGGCTCATTTTATTCTTTATAAAAAGACTATTTCTAATGAAGAAATGATAAGGTTCTTTTTTAATTATATATATATATATATATATATATATATATATATATATATATATATAAATATATATTGATATCATGGCCTATTGGATGATATCATATTCGATCAAAGATCCTAGTTTGTATTTAAGTTTTGAAGATGTCTTTTTGAAATATTGAAATTGGATATCAATTTTTTTTTGACTTTCTATCTTCAAACTAATGGCCAAGCATAACAAATTAATTAAGTTTTGAAGCAATATTTACAATACAACATCAACTTTCAACAAGACAATTGGATCTCATATCTATTATTAGTAAAATTTGTATATAATAATATTATTTATACCTCAGCTCAACAAATATTATTTTATTCCAACTATGGATATTATCCAAAGCTTGATCTATGGACTACATAGAAGAACAATAATTCAATAGCTAAAAGGTTTACAAAGCATCTATTGTAACACCAAAAAACCTTAAAGCTTTAATTGCAAGCAACTCAAGATGCTTATAAGGTATCTACTGATAAATTGAAGAATTAACTATTTATTTTTTATATTCGAAATAAAATATGGCTACTTTGATGGAACATCAAGACCAATCAACCATATAATAAGTTCGATTATTAGAGGTTAGGACCATTTTCCATCTAAAAGCAAATTAATCTAATAGCATATTGTTTGGAACTACCAATTTTTATGAAGATATATCTAGTTTTCCATGTCTATCTCTTGAAGCCTTATAAAGAGTCATATATTGTGGGAAGAATACAACAATCACCATCTAATATCAAAATCAAAAATCATGAAGAATATAAGGTCAAAAAGATATTTGATTCATAGCAAAGGTGGGACAAATTGAAACATCTTGTTTATTGGTACGGTATTATATTGTAACATGGCTATAAGATGAAAGAACATAACAAGGTATATATTATAGAGAAGTTTAATTAAAGACTAAGTTACAAAATTATTTTTAAAAAAATAGATAAAAATAAATAAATAAATAAATAAATAATAAAAAAGTAATAAAATATTTAATATTATGCTATTTTTTTATAAAAAAGAATTTTATTTATTTTATTGGGCTATGAAAAAATAAAATAAGATATTTTAATAAAAATATTATTACAAGTATCTTAAGATCAAAGCAAAGGATAGTTTGTAGTAAAAATAATCTAAGAAAACTTCGGATTGATATCCGGGAAGTGCTACATATGAATCAAGGTCAAAACTAGATTCTAAAATACAAAACTATGTGCTTATGGCAAAAAAGGTCTTTTTTTCGTTGACTAAAAAATAGAATTTGATAATAACCTTAACAAGATTTTTTTAAGCATTGGTTTTAAAATTTTTGAATTTATAATGATTTTGTGAGAGCTATTTAAAATTAGGGTTTTATTTGAGTGACTTTGTATATTAAGAAATAAAGTAGGTTTGTAATTTTAAGCATATTAAGAGTTTTGTAGTAGATCTATAAATAAAAATTTGTAGATTTGTGTATAAAGTTATGTAGAAATTCTATTGTAAGTTTGAACTTAATCCAATAGTTAAATCAAAGGTTATTGAAGTTTAAATTAGCTAAAGTCTCATAAATTGGATTTTTATGATTAAACAGGATTTTTGTGATTTTGAGAAATTTTCTAATTAAATTGGAATAATTTTTTTTGAATTAATAGTTAATTTAGCTTTTAATATTTTTTTAAAAATACAAAACATATGAATAGTACAAAAAAGAGATATTGATATTAAAAGATCAACATCAAGATTGGAAAAAGAAGGTAGCTAATATCTAAGACAATTAGAAATTTTTTCTTGCAATTAGTAAGTTTGATTCCCTTCAAATTTTGTATCCTTGTTTATAACTAAAAGGTTAAAAAATGTACAAATTTTGATTTAAGATCAATAGTTAATTTGATAATTATTGAGGTTTAAAATTGCTATTGAGTTAATTAGGGCTTCATTAGGATTTATTAGGATATTAGGATTCATTAGGATATTAGGATTTTATTAGGATTTATTAGGATATTAAGGTTTGATTTAGGATTTTACTAAAATTTGTTTTAAGATTTGATTTATGATTTGACTAAGGTTTGATTAAGATTTGACTTAGGATTTGATTTAAGATTTGAGCAAGGTTTGATTTAGGATTTGATTTAAGATTTGATTATAAATTAACTAAAATTGATTATAATTTGATTAAAATTTGATTAAAATTATATTAGGATTTATTTAAGATTTAATTAAAGTTGAATTAAAATTTATTTGAGATTATATTAGGATTGTTAGATTTTTGATTAATTGCAATATGTAAGTGTATTTTCTTCAACCAAGTATATAGTGCATTCTCAAATAAGACAACATATAATACAACAGTAACTGTGATATCAATGAGTGTACATAGAAATCGGTTAGAAATCTCAACAATGCGCCTCAAAAGGTATAAGAATTTTATCAATTCTATCCCCACAATTCTAAATGTGTTTGATAATAACTTCTTGGCAAAGATTGGATTTGAGAAATATCTATAAGACGAAAAAAGTCAAATTAAAGCCTTTATCAATATAAATCATCTATTCAAAGATAGAATAGAGTTGTAAAAGCAAGTCAATCAACATATTAAATCTTCAAATGTTGAGAGATTTAATAGAATAAGATTCAAAAGATTCACTTGCTATGCAAGCTTTGAACAAATTAGTGCAATTTTTACAAGTTTTAATTAAACAAAGTAAAGAGAATATATTTTAGTGCCAAGTACCACCATAATTGAAGCCATTAGGAGCAACATTCAATCATACAAATTTTGATTGCAATGCTCAAGCTTTAGTGATATTACTTGAGTTTAAAAAGGTGAATCCTCTTAAATCATAGGCGATTTCTTCGAGGACTAATAGAACCTATTGTCCAAGAATAGAGAATATAATAAATAGCTTCATTGATGTAATGTATTCTTGACATTCTACAAATGTAGGAAGATTTTCAAATATATAAGCTCTTCTTAGAGTTCATCGCTAAAGCAAGAAGTGATATTAGAAACATACACTTTAGAAGTTCATAAAATCTTCTAAGAATATTCTAAAAATAAACTAGTTAATAGAAGTCCCTTGAAAAGCTTTCTAGTTGGTGGAAGTAACTCTAGAAGCTTTGTAATTAGTAGAAGGAGTTTGAGAAGCTTCATAATTAGTAGAAGGAACTCAAAAAGCTTCCAAGTTGGTAGAAAGAGCTCGAGAAGCTTCAAAGTTGGTAGAAGTTGCTCGAGAAGCTTCTTAGTTTGATAGAAGCTACTCAAGAAGCTTCTTAGATAAGGATGTATATTGGAGTCAAGGTTGAAGAATTCTTCAATTTCAAGAACACATCTCTAGGAGTTTTAGCTCACCTTTCTTGATATTGTTTATGTACTCATCTAAATAATTCAAATCCTTGTCAATTTTTTCTTAAAACCTCTTTCTAATTGAAGTTTCTTGTTTTATATTCTCATGTCCTTAACATTATATAGATGTAAAATTAATTTTTTTTAATTGAATTTTAATATTATTTTGGATATGGTACAATAGTTTAATTTAATGCCTTTTATTCAATTCTCTCTTCTAATTTTGTACACCAATCAATCCATCAATTGATTGGACTCATGTAAAATAATTATTTTTAATGCATTCAATTTATTAGAGTACAAAAATTAGAACATAGATTGAATTTTAGAAATATATTATACAACTATTTAAATATAATCTATGTAATATATATAATATAGTATTTTAATTTATCCAATATCATCATGTATATTGGAATCTAATTTAATTTGAAATTTAAAACATAATATTATTAAATTCTCACCTAAAAAGAATATACATTGTACTTTTTTGACTAATTGGTGCAACTATTACAAAAACTATTTTATAAATATATAGTTTTTCATACAAAACAAGCTAACACAATATGACTTGTCAAAAATTCTATTGGTGAATTGTTCACACGTGAGAATTCTCAGCGTGAACAATTCCCAAATTTCTCCTAGTTTGGACTTGAGGTTGAGAATAGTTGGGGGAGGAATTTCGGTGCACGAGGGGCTAAATACGTGGAATGTTAGGATGTCTGGGCGTCGGCTGTCTGGCATGGAGGTAATGTATAGAGAGACAAGGCGGGGCCTGGCAACCGCAGGTACGATCCGGCAGTATCTGAAAAACTACAGTAGTTTCTGAATGAGGAGCATAGACGTTCCCTCCATGGATCTAGCTGCGAAGTCACGAGAGCATGAACGAACCTCTGACAATCACTTCAACTGGGCAATTTCATAATGTATGAAAACACGTGTATACATCGACACGCGCAGAGTCAAATTTGGGACCACCCACGCTACATCAGGGTCGGGGAAGTCTTCACGCGACGACGGTAGCACATTCTGAAGGCAACTTACGTGCAATTGCTGCTATCTATGGCTTTGTTTCGGCACGAGGATTGCTCCAAGAAGCTGTGGGTCAATGATCGGCACGTGATCTACAGTTAGAGGTCTTTCGGAGTCAGATTGCTTCGGCAAATCGGTTTTGCAACTCGTACCGATTCGCCGTTTTTGTGATGCTCGGAGATTCAAAGCGTCTAATGTTGGCAGTGAGAAATCGAATCTTCCTGATTCGAGATGCATGGTTCGGTGGCAGTCACGATCTTCGTATTCTCGGTTGTGACAGATTTAGGGTTAGGGTTTAGAATAATATTGTTGTTATAATTCTGGAAACGATGTACTGAAAATCGGTACAGATATCACAAATAAAATAGTGAAGGGCACACAGAATGTTGCATAATTGTTTTATACCATCATTTGGATAAAATCAATGTAATTGGAATAGTACTGTGTTTGATATATGGATTATGTTTAGACTATGACTAATACTAAGTCATGTGCAACTGTTAGGTATTTGTTTACTTGTATAAGTAACGCATCTGTTTTATTTTAAAACAAACAACAACAATAGTAATAATAATTATAGTAATTGTACCACTTGAGTAACACCGTCATTTATTTAATTAATTCGAAATTCCATAGAACCATTACTCCGCAGTTCACATTTTCATGAGATTCAATTGGAGAATGTTGTTTTGATTAATTTGACTTTATACTATATATGTGTTACTTTTATCCAAATGCTCAATCGTTCTCTTGAGCTAATTCCCAATATAAAAAAGCTGCACACTTCATGAATCCTAAGGTCATTGAGTCAAATGTCAACCTTTAATACAATATTGTGGTATGCACATCGGATTTAATATTCACCTCAAAGCAAGATGTTTGATTAGCTTATTTATATTATAATTTATTGCATTTCCTTGGATTATTAAAAACAAGACATGATAACAATGAATATGGATAGTGAGCTAGGGCAATGATCCTAAAATGAAGATGGATACTTGCTTGAAATAATGTTCTTTTTAAAGATTCCAAAAGGGTAGAAAATCACGGGTATGAAATCTATTAAATTTTTGCTGTAATAAGCAGATAAACTCTCTGCCAAGTTGTGCACATTGAAAATTTTCAAATCTTCCATACCTTTAAATAAAAAACATGTCCTAGGCTTTTGATAACAGTAACTATTCATACAAATCAAGGCAGGAGTTTTAGTGAGATTAAAAATTACTAGTATAAGTACATATGTGATTCTTTAAAAGAAAAAATAGATGAATGTGGATGTTTGTCAATTATAGGAAATTGAAAAAGATATGTGTGAAAAATATTAATTATTACTATTAATTTTAAGATCATTAGAAAAATTAAAATAAACAAAAATTATTACAAATACTAATTTAAGAGCTGCTTAAAATTTGTTATAATTAAAATAAGATACTAAAAAATTAAATATTTTTATATAAGATATGAATAATTTGAATTTAATATTTTACCATATCAACTTATAAATTCTATTGTAATCTTTCAACATATTATAAATGTTATTTTTTATGATTACTTAGAAATTTAATATAAATAAATTCTATACTTATAAATCCTAATCAAATCCTAAAAGAATTATAAAGAAATCCTATAAAAATCTTAATAAAATCATAAAGAAACCTTAAAGAAGTCACAGAGAAACCTTAAAAAAATCTTAGCCAATTCTAAAAAAATTCTAAAAAAATCCTAAAACAAATCCTAATTGAATTTTAACCAAATCCTAAATAAATTTTAATAAAAATTTAATCAAATTCTAATCAGTCTTAGTCAAATCCTAATAAAATCTTAATCAAATTCTATTAAAATCTTAATAAAATCCTAATATGATTCTAAAGATATCTTAATCAAATCATAATCAAATCCTAATCATATCCTAATATCTTAAGTAAATCCTAATAAAATCTTAATACAATCCTAACACAATCTTAATAATTCTAATAAAATCTTAAAGATATCTTAAATAAATCTTAATCAAATTCAATAGCAGATTTAAAACTTCAATGATTACTAAATTAACCATTGATCTTTATTTAAATTTTTTATACTTTTTAATATTTTAATTAAAAATATGTATACAAAATTTAAAGAGATTTGAACTTATTGATTGGGAGAAAATGCTCATTATTTTCTTGAGTGTCAATTGTTCTTCCTTTCCAACCTTGATATCAATCTTCTAGCATCAATATCTCTTTTTTGCACTATTCATATATTCTAAAACTTTACAAAAATTCTAAAAACTAAGTTAACTATTAGTTCAAAAAAGAATCATTTCAATCTAATTAGCAAATTGCTCAAAATTATAGAAATCCTCATTGATCTTCAAAATCCAATTTTTGAGATTCTTACTCACTTAAATTTTAATAACCTTTGATTTAACAATTGATTTTCCATAGATGCATAATTTTGTGCCTTGGAATCTGGTATCAAACATGGTTCACAACTAATCCACCTTGGGTATCAATCTAAGATTTTCTTAGAAAACTTTTATTAGAAACTATCCTTTGCTTTGATCTTAAGGTGTTTATAGTAGTATTTTTCCTAATCTACCTTGTTTTGTGTTGTTTATGATCCTACAAAATAAATAGAAGCCCTTTTTATAAAAACATATCTTGATACATATTTTTCTATCAATATTTTTTTTAAAATTTAATAAAGGTGGCCTAAATCTTCTTATGTCTTGTCCATAGACTATTATAAAATTCTTTTAGTAATTTTTCTTGATCTTCCTTATTGCCTATTATTTGTTGTGGCATTCTAATTCCTTTCTTTGGTCTCTTCCATAAGAACCTTTCTTGAAGTAAAATTTCATGTTTTTTTTTTAAAAATTTATTTAAATTTATTTATAAATCAATTTATTTATTTAATTAAGATATTTAAGTAATAACTAATATCCAATAATTTTCTTTCATAAAATTCTTCAAAAAATAAATTTTCTTTTTTGTTAAAGATTTAAAATCAAGTAAAATTTTATTCCAACATCATTGATGTTTTCAATTATCTTATCTTTATTATCATATTTTGCTCAAGATATCATATTTGCTACTAAATTATCTTTTTCAACAATATGTCTAAATTTTGGATTTAATAACTTGATATAAGTAATCCATCTTAGTATTACAATATCTATTATTGTATAATTAATAATCATTCTAAGTAATAGTAAGCAATTTGTTTCAATTACTACCACTATACTAATCAAATATTCTTTTTTAGCTGTTACAGCTAAAATAATTCTCTATAGTTTTTTATTAATTTATGAATATATACATTAGCAAGTACTTAAAAACTTAGCTCTAAATTAAATAAAAAATCTATTTCTACTTAAATCATCTTGACTTACAATCCATTCAATAATAATAGAACTAATATCTATAGTAAGAATTACTTATCCATTACACTCATAATCAACTCTTTTTAAAATTGGAAGTGATAACAATAACGTGTTTAGCCTTTGCATTACTTCAATATGTTTTTTCTCCCATTTAAATTAATAAGTTTTACATAATAATTCATATAATAGATCTGTTATTTGAATGTAATGAGAAATTTATATATAATAAAATATACATGCATCCAAAAATCTATGTACTTCTATTAAAGAATTACATATCTCCTTCATCTTTCTAATAGCATTAACTTTGTTTAGATCCAATTTTTTTCTATAAAATCCATATAAGTGTCCAACAATCACAACCTTTCATATTCCAAATGTAGATTTTGCTTCAAATAGTGTAAGATGAACTTCTTCAAATCAAGTTAAAATATTTTCACAATCTTGTATATGATCAATAATATACTTGCAATATCTACTCTTATTTAAAGTCTTATTTTTTTATTTTTTTTATTTTTTTATTTTTTTTTATTTTTTTAATATTCCTTTATAAAAATATCATTTAAAAAAGACATAGTTTTTTTAAAAAATAAAATCTCTCAATACCTTATTCATTCCATTCATCATATGTGCAATTAAGTTAGTAGTACCTTATAGAGGAGTATACATTTTAAGCAACCCAAGCAATATTCTCATTGTTGTCATATCTCTACTTCCATATGCAAGTTGAAATTGATCATAGCTTGAATATAAATCATCCATTGAATAAATTATCTTTCTTATAAATGCTTCAACAAATTCATCTATTAAAGGTCATATATTTGTATTTTTAATAGTTACTATATTTATTGGCTACATATCTTAGATAAATTATAGTGATCTATTTTTTTTAGATATTATAAACCAACGACTAGAATATAGAGCAAAATAAGGCTCTAAAATCTTCATTTGTATCTTTTCTTTTAATAAGTCTACTAATTTAGACAAGTGTATCTTTGGCACTAGAATTGGTCTTAAGTTCAAAAATACATATAGTATTGTGAAGATAATCATAAGACCTACAATATTAGGATTTATACATCCTATTTCATGAAGTTCAAAAACAAATGATTTACCTCATTTTGCAAGTATCTCTTTGAAATATACAATTTTTTATAACAACAAAGAACTATAAAATCCAATCCTCAATTCTTTAAAAGTCTTTTTGATAAATTAGTGTCCAATATTCTTTGGATCTCTTAAACTCTTCTATCTTGATATTTCTTCTATCTATTCTTTAGAATCCTTTAATAATAGTTTTGTAACATATTTTATTTTCTTATCCATTATCTTATATTTTTTTTTCACAATAATCTCTTGTGCTTGAAAAGATTTAAGTATAGAATAAATCTCTCTTGAATGAATTTGTATAACCTTATTATCATCTCCTAATTCAATTGATGCAATCAATTCTAAAGAATCTTTTAATCTATTTTCTTCATAAATACCAAAAATCTTTTCATCTTTTAATGTTTTTAATTTATAATTTTTTTTAAAAATATAATATATATATATATATTTTAAATCCTCAACTTTTATATATATAATATTTTTATTTTTAAAAATATTGTTAGGGATGTAAGATAATAGATTAGCAAAGAAACAAAGAAAAGATTACAGAATTAGATTGATTTTAAGAACAAAAAATTAGATGGTTGACAAGAATAAAAAACTAGATTGACATCAAGAAACAAGGCAATATTTTGGACTGCTCTAAGATTTATGTTGGTAAGACTGAGGTATATCTTGATCTTGTCTTCTATTTATATTACAAGGTTTATGTCTTATTGAACCTTTTGCAGAAGCTTCTTTAGCTTGATTGGAAGATTTTGATTATGAAAGTAAGTAAAAAGTTTTTAGAAGTCTAGAAAGAATCTATAGAAGCTTCTAAAAATATCTTAAAAGATTCTAGAAGGTTGAGAAAAATTTTAAAAGATTGAAAAAGATTTTAGAAGTTTTTAAAAGATTAAAGAAGATTTTAAAAGACTATGGAAGATTTCAAAAAGTGATAACTTGGAGTATGCCCATGATATCACCTTTCTTTTTAGTAACAAGTTCCATAAAGAGCCTAAGTATTTTGATGAGTAAATCACATATATAAAAAATCTAAAATTTATTTAGATAGAAAAGCAATATATTCTGTCCTTTGTTCGTCAATAATCAATTCTATAAGACCCTTGAAATAGCATTGATGTCTTTTAGATATAACTTCTTTTATACCAATATCCCATTTGAGAATCTGCTCTTCATTACAATCTTTAAAACATCCTTTGAACATAATTTTTGATCCAACTAGAATCACCTTTCCAACCTCAAAAAATATCTCCAAAGCTTAGGCATTTGAATCAAAATTTTTATCATGAGGCTATTAGTAAGATAGAGAAAGTTTATCTTAAAAAAGCTTTAGGCCCCTAGTTGCTATTAATTATTCAAACAAATTAAGACTTTATGAAATATAATTTTTTTTATAATCCTTGTCCTTTTTAAAGACAATTATATTAATTATTTAAGTCTTAGATGCTTCATAATTTTAAAAAATACAACTAAAATCTTAAAGCCATTTTTTCTCTTAAAGATATATATATATATATATATATATATATATATATATTTTAAATTGAAATTCAACATTCAATATCTTCAAACCTAACTATTGAAATAAATTCAAACTTCTTTATAAGCTAGCTTATATCTTTAACTTCTTGCATAAAAATAATTAATTGTTGATTTTCTATAAATCTCTAAATATTACCCATTTACTAGCAGATATTACAAAAGTCTTTTTACAGACACCAGTTGTTGTATTGTGCTTCAGCTACCATGTGAAAAAATTATACATGTATATTTAATGCACAATTCATTATACAGTTAAGTGAAAGCTATAATAGTAGGTTTTATTGGTTATAAGATGTGATTAGGTTGCTAGTTTAAAAAGGATCTATTAAAAGGATTATTATTGAGATTTATATAACCTTATTTCTTCTTTTTGATAGTGATTTTGAATTTGATTTATATTGACAATAACTTATATATATATATATCTTAAGTCACCTTTGTTAGACATTGGTGACCCTTAAAATCTTAGTTTATTTCTTTTATTTGGTGTTTAAACCACAAAGTATGTAAATCTTATAAGAAAAAGGGTTAAAAAAGGGTTTTTAGTGTAGAAAGGGTAGTTTGGCCATCCTTGTGGATGGATAGAGGTGGATGATAGAAATCTCTATTCTAAATGGCCAAAAATCATGTCCAATGGACTTCAAGGAGGCTGCTTGAGGGTTTAGGGTTGTTTAGGGTTTAGGGTTGAGGGTTGTTTAGGAGTTAGGGTTTTTTTTTCGAGAGGAGTCGAACATCAAAAGCTAGTTTCATAAGGTTTAGGTTTTTAAATCTGATTTAGGTGCAAATTTTGTGTGATTTGCACTTTTTATGAAGAAGTTATAAATGCTCAAAGTTAAGGTGTCATTTTTGGACCTACTGCCACTCTTTTGGATATAAATCGCGCATACAGAGAGCAATCAAGGATCAGAAACTAGGGTTGAAGAGAAGACTTTCACGGCTATACTTTTCATATAAAGCTTGATAAAATCTAAGCTATAATGAAGGAGAAATTGGGGGTTGAAGTCAATGCTTGTAAGCTAAGGGAGTAAGTGACCCTACTTAATTAGTGATTACATTTTTAGCTATATCTTAGGCAATTTGATAGATTTTTGGCTCAAAATTTTTAGAAGTGTATATATTTATGTCACAAGACTATATGCAAATTTTTTGTGGCATTAGGATTTTGGATTTGTGAGATATAAGGAAAATAGTGCTCAGGTGTCTCTGAGCTAGGGTTTTAAGCACTTGTTAGGGGTTTTGAGATATCGGACGATCAGAAATAAATTTATGATTGATTCTTCTTTGTGGTGAAATTTAAGAAGATTATCTACACTTTAAAGAAAATTTTATAAAAATTGAATAGTTCGATCAAGAATTATTAGACTCTAAAGATCAAGAAGAAATAATTTCTTGCAGATGAATAAAGATTTGAAGGGTTTTTGTGGAAATTTGAATCTTTTTTGTACAAACCTACTTGAATACAAGAGGGTTTATATACATAACTTCTCTTTTGTGAGATTTTTGTATTATTTGTCCTTTTTATTGAGGACAAATCACTTGTTGAAATTTTGCCATCAAATTTCAAATAAACTCTCCACAGCTAGGTACCCAGTGTATTCCCAGATAGAAGACCATGTCATACGACACCGTGCACAAAAATTGTCATATTTCTCAAATCCATTATCTAAATGATATGATTTTTTTTTTTTTTTTTTTTTTTTTTTTTTCAAAAATATAATATTTAATTTTAGAAATTTGGACAATTTATTTTGTTCAAATGTACAAAATATAGCTCAAACCATATCCTTTATAAAGCAAACTCTATTATAGACCTAAAATTTGATTTATTAACTTTGACCATCTTCTTTTTCTTTGTCTGTAATACAAATGTATTGCTTTCTTTACAAAACATATAGCCTTCCAAATTAATTTTTTAATGCCACTTCTTGATTTCAGAAAGCTTTCTTTTAACTTCTCCTATCCTTAATAGAGTGATAGTAGATACAATTCATACACCTTAATTTCAAGTGCCTACTTCTCCCTCATAAACATTCCAAATTTCTTAATTTTTATACCAAAATTATAATTAAAAAAATAAGCTATCTATTCCTAGTCTTTAATTTTCAAATGCTACCTTTGAGGTTGGCAAAATTCTTATTATTATTGCAAACAACCTACTAAAAGCCTATTGGGCATGACCATCAATGAATGGAGATGAAGATCTTCACTCTTTGCCTTCATTTGTCCTTACCTTACTTCCATTCTTTCAAATAAGATTCTTGGTAGTTTAATTTTTCATCTTTGGATCCCAATCTCCTTTCAAGGTTTCATACTAAATATTTAGGTCCTATATAACTTAAATGCTATAATTAAAATAAATAAAATTAAAATAAAGTTTTTTTTTTTTTTTTTTTTTTTTTTTTTTTCTAATCATTTTAATATACATCTAGACTTATAAACATATAATTTTTTTAATTTTATTTTTACATAATATAAGCAATTGTAATACGACATCCATCTTTTTTAAACTTGTAGATCCTTTGGTATGTACCATACATTACTTCTCCTCATTTTCTTGAGAGTGCTTTGAATCACTCATAGATTCTTCTACTTCATGTTCTTAGTCTAAGTATTGAGATAAAATTTCTTCAAGATTTTCTATCTTGAATCTTCTATCTCTTCTCTTGAAAGCCTTGACTTTTTTTCCAACTATTGGGATTCTAATAATAGGCCCATTTAGCTCACATAAAGAATATGTGATATTATCATGGATTATGACTATCATATATGGTCCAAGCCATTTTTTTTATAAATTTCCTTTCAATACTATATTGATATTCTAAGATACTATTATAAATTTAAATCCAATCTCTAACTTCTATAGGCCTAGGCCTTAACCTATAAGTCATGTAAAATCTTTCTTTATTTTTTAACCTTGCTTCTTTTAATCTTTTAAATGTAATCTATAGGTCTTTAGGTAATCTTTTTAATTACTCAATTTGGAGCTGTAATAATCTTTTTCTATCAATTTAATTTTTTTTTGATAGAAACATCTATGTAGGATAGATTTTCTTAATTGGTATTATAGATTTTTGCTCTAAGATCAACTCTATGGACATATAATCAATGGCAGTATTGTAAGTAGTCCTATCAACTCATAAAGCAAATAAATGGAATTTGGGCCATTGAATTGGCTTACTTTTACATGCTTTGAATAATGCATAAATGATAGGAGAGTAGCTTCTCTCACTCTTTCTATTGACTTCAAGATTATAAGATGTAGCCAACTTTAATTGAATCCCATACTTGTTGAAGAATTTTCTTGCTTCAACAACATCCAATTCTCTTCTATCAACTCTCATCCTTCCAATGCTCCTATATTTGCTAAAAATATCTTCCAATATAAATCTATATATTGCTTCTGTAGTTTTGGTTCTCAATGTCCTTCTTTCAATATAATTTGATAGTTTTTCACTTGCCAAAATCAAATATTTCATACTCCAAAGTCTTGATGGCATAGCTATCAAATCAATCACCTATTAAAAATATATTAAAGATAGATAAGTAGGATGTAATCCATCTCTATACCTTATCTTAGATTGTAACTAATACTTTGTATATAAGCTTACAAAGTCTTTTACATCTCTATATAAGTCTTTCTACCAATATTTTTCTTTGATCTTGATATATGTGGCTTAAATTCTTCTATGCCCTGCCTAAAGTGTATTGTGAAACTCTTTCAAAATAATATTTTTAGTCTCAAGATCTTGTACTACCCTCAATAGAATTTTGTCACCTCTTTTTGGCTTCTTCCATAATAATCTATTTTTAAATAAATAATTATAGGATTGGTGTCCAATATCTTTGAAGGTTTTATCCATTCAACCTTCTTATTTCTTTATTATATTAAAATAAATTCCAATATCCTTCAGTTTGTCTTTATACAAACTTTCTTAGAAATTTTGAACTTCTTCATCAAAATCCATTCTATTAGTGGCAAATGAATTTTCATAGTTCATCTTTTCTTGATCTTCACCTTTATCATGTATTATCATCTCTTCTTCAAAGATATATCTAGTTCTAGACAACATATTAGCTATTAAGTTTTCTTTACCAATAATGTGTATCAAAATACAGTTCAAAATTTTTATATAGGCTATCCATCTCAATATGGCAATATTTGTAATAATACACTTAATTATTATTTCAAATAAAAGTAAATAATCTATCTTCAAAACCACACTAGATCCAATCAAATAATTCCTTTCAACTTTTAGAATAGTGAGTGCTCTCTAAAATTTTCTTTTAACTTATAGATAAGCCCTTTGTCTTTTTATTTGAACCTTGGCCTCAAATCTTATTGCAAATCTCTTCCATATCATGTTGCCCAATAGTCCATTCAATTGCTATGGAACTTGTATCCACTACTATAATCACTAATTTTTTAAATTGATAATCCACTTGTCTAAGTATAGCTAATAAATTCAATATCTTCTTTAAATTTTCTATAGCTATTTTTTATTCTTCTTTTGAGATAAATCTTTTATCCTTCTTCAATAATTTATATAGTGGCTCTAAAATATAGACAAATTGAGGTATTTAAATGTGATAGAATACATATGTCTTTAGAAATCTTTTAGCTTTTGTAACACTTTTATAAGCCTTTATTTTAAATATAGCATCTTTAGATTTGGTTTTCTATCAAATTTGCCACACATGTGTCCTACCACTGAAATCTCACTAACTCCAAAGTTTGACTTCTTCAAAAATAATGTCAAATTAATAGAGTTAAATCTTTTCAATATTTGAGCTACATCTTCAATTTGCCTCTTTATAAAATTTCTGCAACCTTCAACTTCTATGGTCTCATCTTTGTCTTCTTTCTTATCTCTTTTTATAAGTATATCATCTAAAAATGGGATGGTCTTCTTAGGCACAAAATCTTTCAGTATTTGATTTATAGTAGTTTGAATATGAGCTATTGAGTTGATTGTATCTTGAGATAAAGTATACATCTTCATTAAATCCAAAAGAATCTTTATGGCAATCAAATCTATACTCTCTTTAGCTAGTTGAAGTTGCACATATCCAAAATATAAATCTCAAATAGAATAAATGGCATGACCTAGAAAATGCTCAGCTACTTTATCTATTATAGGACCTGATTTTATTTTTCAAGTAGTCACTCAATTTGCTAATTGCATATCTTGAATGAACCTCAATGTCCATAATTTTTTAGATATTGTGAACCATCTATTAGAATAAGGAGCAGTTGAAGGTTTTAAATTATCCATCTTCACCTTTTTTTTAATAATTCTATCAATTTTGGAAATAAAGCTCTAGGCACAAGTATAGGCTTTAAATCCCATAGAACATGTGACACAATGAATATTACCATAAGTGCTATAATATTAAGATTTACACATCCAATCTCATAAAAAATCAAGGCAAATGCCTTATTATATCTAATAACTATTTTTTGAAACATATTTTTTAAAAATTAATGTCAAGAAATCATCCCCTCTAATCTTTAGCTTAGTCAATGATTCTTGAATAAATTAATATCCAATTGTATATTTTTCTCTGAAACCTGGATCTTTAATTGCTTGCTTGATGTGCTCTATAATATCAAGTAGCAATTAGATAGCTATAGGTTTTATTTTCTTTGCCACAATCTTATATTTAATTTATACCAAGGCCTCAAATTTCAACCTATAATTTGTAATAAATCCATCTTTTACGACAATCTTTTCCAGCTTATCATAAGCTCTTCTTGAATGTATTTTCACTATACCATATTCATTTATACTTATAGCTAAGTTCTTCAAAACTTATACCAAACCATCTTCTAAACCTGCTTCTTCTATTATACCTACTATATTTTCATCATATAAAATTAAACTTACTCTTTTTAAGTTTTTTTCTTCTTTCTTCATCTTTCTTTTATTTATAAAATCCAAATCTTCAGTCCTTTGAATACTTATAAATCCACTACTAGTCAAGTTCAAAAATCCAAAATTCATGTTATCTACATTGAAATTTGCAAATGATTCATTTGCATCCATGTATCCCCCATCTTATAGGGGTGTTCTTTACAAACCTACAAAGTTGTTATATGACTTCAAAGATATTTCTTTTATCTGTTCTCTATATTTTTTATAAATAGGCTTTATAATAAGAAATTTCATAATTTTCTTTCTATTACAACTACAAATCCTAGTATAATATAAACTATCATCCAAGACTTTAGTTTCCATCCTAGTAGCTATAATATAAGGTTGACCAAGTATTACCAAATATATAACAAAATCTCGTATAAAAAAGTTCTATTTGACTTTCATATCTGTAATCTTGATCTTCATAGTTGGACAAGTTTCATATAGATCACCTTATTTATTGTTTGTAGTTCTAATCACCCAACTATGGTTGATATCAATCACCCACTTTTTTTTTCTTATATACCTACTTAGATATAATGTTAATTTTTGATCCATGATTAATTAAGGCCAAGACTGGATTCTTAAAATCTTTCAACTTTATTTATGTTTTTGTAGTAGTTCTAATCTAATAAAGATTAAATAGCTATTGTTTTCCATCTCATTATCATCCTTCTTTGAGAAATTGATAACACGTACTTCTTATATAATCTTTTTTTTTTACCAAATTCTATTGATATACACTTTGTTTGATATCCTCTCATATCTTTGGCATAATTGATTTGAGTCATGTCCTCTATATGAACCTTACTTCTAAACTTTGATAATATAGATCAAACAAATATTTATTCTATTTTTTTTCTTTATTTTTAGTAAATTGAGTATCTAATACGTCCACTATAATAGCTTCAATTGTTATTTGCTTATATAAAGATAAATTTCACCTTTCAATCCAAATTATAAGATGGCCTCAATTAAGAGTTGTTTGTAATTGATGGTATAAAGTAAAGGAAGCAAACAACAAGAACAAAAGAAGAACAAACAAAAAATAAGTGAAATATGTGCAATTAAGCAATTGCACATTATAAATCTAGTCATAGTTTGTTCACTAGATTTTTATTGAATAAAAAAATAAAAATAAAAATAAAAAATAAAAAATATATTTTTAAATATATAATTTTTAATTTTTTTTTAATGATATAAAAATAATATAAATCTAAGTTATTATAAATAAGTTATGATAATTTAAAGATAGAAGATAAATAATAAAAAATTAAATAAGTGGTTTTTATCTTAAGAATAACTTGCTTTAAGAGATCAAGAATTCAAACCTCACCAAGGCTCACAAGTAATGTATAAAAGTATTCTAGAGAGGCCTTGAAGCCTTAGTCTTATCCTCCTATCTACATCCAAGGTGCTACAATCCATATGGAACTTATGCACCTCCTTTCTTATAAGAATTACACTAACTGCTGGTCCTCCTATTTTCTACTAGTATAATTTATTTTTTTATATTTTTGACTTCACTATGGTATTTAAAAATACCCAATTAGCTTAGGAACCTTGTATGACCTTTGAAACTTGTTCCATTTCTTCATAATGACTTCTAAGGTGATAAAAATCATTTTTACAAAAATCTTCAAAATTATTCTAAAAATTCCTAAAAAATTCTAAATAAATTTTAAATAAATTTTAAATAAATTCTAAAAATCTTTATAGTATTTTAAAGATTATATTATTAATTTATAATTATTTTATTCTACCTTGGTAACTTTTTATAATAATAAAATCAATTTAAATCAACTAAAAAGCATATTTTTTTTTATAAATAATTAAAAAGATATGAGATTTTTTTTTAATACTTTTTCTATCTATTAAGTAGTATTTATATATTTTAAATAAATAATATATATAAATAGAAGACCAATGTAGACATTTATATTAATGACTAAATATTAATTCTTATAATTAAAAAATAGTACTAAATCAATTAAGATAATTACTTCCAAGACTTATTAAGACTCTATTTCTTTTCCACTAATACTATTATCTTTTCTTCAGCATCTTCTAAATACATCTTCACTTAACAATTGTAATTTTGGCACTCTAAATATATTTTTTTATCTTAAAATAACTAATGAGTGAATTTAATGACTCACACATGGTGACTATCTCAGACGACTTGCAAAAGAAAAGAACTTAGAATTGACCTCTCAAAATACTATTGAATAAATAGAAGAATTATCTACAATGATTTTAATAATTATCTAAGATAAAAATAAGTAAATTTCTATTAATTTAAAGGAACTAAAGTAAGTTTTATTCTATAGAATTAAAAAAAGAAGAGAAAAAAAATTAAATCTAACTTAAGAACTAGTGATTATAGAAAAAAAAAATCAAAACTAAAAAATAAAAAAAAAAGAGATAATATTCTTAGATTCTTCTTTAATATAAGAGGATTTTAGTATCAACCTTCTAAGGCCTATATATCTATTGGATGTTAAGGTTGGTTTTTGCTTGTATTAATATTAGCTCATTGGGATAGATCATTTTTTTAACTAGATTTGAATCTGCGATGCTTCATTAACAATTTCTTTTATGACCAATATTTTGACTATTCTTGGATGTTTATCAAATAAAAAATTATAAATTTTAATATTTTAATTATTATTATTATTATTTTAATATAAATATTTAAAATTATAAGAATTTAATTAAAATATCTTCATCACTTATTTAGAATTCTTTTGACTATATAGTGAAGGACTAAATTTTATAAAAAAAAAGAACTTATAAATAGATCTATTACTTCTCTTGAATTCCAATATTCATCTTTTTGACTTCATTAAGTTTTAATGACTTTAGTTTTTTTTATTTTTTTTGGCCTTGGATAGAGATGAACGTAAAAATAAGATGCTTTCTTTTGATGTGTAATAAGAATCACATTTTATATTTCTTACATCTTTTTTCAAAAGTTCTAGTAGGAAAATCTTCTCCATTCTATATTTGCAACCAAATTGAATTATTTAAAAATATTTTTTTTTAACTACATAAGGATCCAACCATAAGGCATCAAACTTTCTTAGAAAATCTAATCTCCTAGCATCTTATAAAAGGACCAATATGCCATCCCTAACAATTCTGACCTTGAATTGTTTATTAAAGATAATTTTTCTTCTTCTTTGTATAACCTCTGTATATTAAGCACTTTGTCTTTTGGCCTCATCTAGACCTTTTAGACGTTCTAATCTATCTATCAAAGATTATTTAGTTGATAATTTTTTTGACAAGGCAATTTGAAGAGAAGGGATTTCAAATTCAATTAATAAAATAGCTTCTATTTCATAAACCAAGGAAAATGGGATGGCCTGAGTGATTATTTTAAATATAGTCCTAGAAGCCTACAAGGTTATAAGAAGATTTGTATCCCAATCACGTTGTCGTAATACGTGTAATTTTGCTTGAGAATGCTCCGGGCGCCTGGCTGTGGAAGACAAAAAGGAAATACACAACAAGAAGATCCTAACAACTCTAATAGAATCCTAAACAACTTCTATTAAATCTTAACAATATTAATCAAACTTTGATCCAATCTTTAAGCAATTATAAAAGAAGAGTAAATGAATCATACATTAATCATAATAGAAAATAATATATAAAATACTAAATTTAAAAAATACTAAAAATAAAATCTTAAAACTCTAAGTCATATCTTATTCAAACCCTAGGTCAAATCCTAGTCAAAACCTAAATCAAACCCTAAGTCAAACCCTAGTAAAAACCTAAGTCAAACCCTAAATCAAACCCTGGCTAAATCCTAGTCAAATCCTAGTCAAATCCTAAATCAAACCCTATTCAAACCTTGAGTCAAACCCTGGTTAAATCCTAGTCCAACCCTAAGTCAAATCCTAAGTCAATCCTTGATCAAATCCTAAGTCAAATCTTAAGTCAAATCCTAGTCAAACCTTGATCAAACCCTAGTCAAACCTTGATCAAATCTTAATCAAATCCTAAGTCAATCCCTGGTCAAAATCTAAATCAAATCCTAAGTCAAATCTTAAGTTAAATCCTAGCCAAATCCTAGTCAAATCCTAAGTCAAATCCTAAATCCTAAATCCTAAACCCTAAATCAAATCCTAAGCAAATCCTAAACCCTAAACCAAATCCTAATTAAATCTTAAACCAAATTTTAACCAATTCAAATCAATCCTAGGGAAAATTAGAACCTCAATATCTGCTGATTAGACCGTTGATCTTACTTAAAACTTTGTATACCTTTCAACCTCTTAGTCAACAACAAGCATAATAAATTTGAAGGAAATCGAAATGGAAGAAAAATCCCAAAAACTTCTCGAGTGTTGGTCGGCCTCCTTCTCCAACCTTGATGCTGGTCTTCCAGTACTGATTTCTCTCTTTTTTACCGTTCAATCAGTCTCAAATCACTCATGTGTATAGGAAAATAAGTCTATTATCCATACAAACAACAATTACTCCAATCCAATTGGCAGATTGCTAAAGATCTCAAAAACCCTAACTAACCCTCAAAACTTAATTTCTGAGACCTTGACCCACTTAAACCTCAATTACGTACAACTAAACTGTTAGATTTTGCTCAAATTTACAGCACACATTAACAACAACAATACCCAAAAACCCACAAATTTCGAGCTATAGATTTGCTACAAAACTTCTGAAATTGCCTAAAACATCAACCCTATTTTATTTCAAAAAATCCCAAGTTGCCAAAAACAACCCTAACTTTGCAAAGCTATTACAAAGTCATTTTTTCTCCAAATCACTCAAAACCAACTCTTATATGAAATCCTTTAAGTCCACTACCTAATTCCAATCTTTGATCTGCAAAAGCTCCCTGGATCCGCCATAGGCACGCGGTTTTGTGCCTCAAGATCTGATTTCAACCCCAGCTCATAACCGGTCCTTTCCGGGTATCTATTTCAAGATTTTTGTGGTAAATTTTTCTAAAACCTCTTCTTAATTCTTTCTTATATATGCCTATATTATTTTATTTCCCAATCTATTTTGTTTTGCTTTACTTATGGCCCTACAAAGTAAATAGAAGCTCATTTGTAAAAAGGGCAACATTGAAACTCATTAATTTTACTCTTTTTTTACTATTATCTATTTTTTCTAAGATAATTTACTATAATATTTTGAACTAAAATTTTCTAGAATATACTATTTCCACACTCTTTCACCTAGTAGTCGCGTTACATCACGACACCGTTTAGAGGTCATTATGGTTTTTTTAAAGATATTAACTAAGATTTGATTCACCCTCTTCATATGTCTATTGGTTTGAAGGTGATAAGGGATAGTCTTCCTATGGTCAATTTTAAACCGTGAGGTCAAGATTTCTATCGCCTCATTCAAAAAATACTTGCTTCTATCACTAATTAAGATTTTTGGATATTCAAATCTGGTAATAATCTCCTCATAAAAGAACTTAGCTGCTTACTTAACATTATTGGTTTTAACTGCCTTTGCCTTAGTCTACTTGGTAAGGTACTTAGTTCCTACCATTATATACTTTATTCCACTAATAGAATTAGAATGAACTTCTCTATTATAATTTATTTCCTATTTTTCAAATAGAACTGAAAGTAAGAACACATGGAAGAGTAAGCTCATTCGTAGGTTATTTCTAATATATCTTTGACATAAATCACATGTTTTAGTATATCTATGAGTATCTCAGAATAAAGTAGGCCAATAATAGTTAATTCTAAGGATCTTTTGTCTTATTAATGTTGTTGAAAAATGACCTCCACATGCAGTATCATGGCATGCTGATAAAATTGTAGGGATTTTTTTTTCCATCACACATCTTAATATCCCATCTATTCCACGTCAATATAATTTTCCACCAACTATGACAAAATATCTACTATTAATTTGGACCTTCTGATATTTTATTTTAGATAAATGAAAAGGTAAGATTTGGATGGTTAAAAATTTGGTAATTAATTCATACTAAGTGGGGGTTGTTGAAACAACAAATAGACTCTTATCTATTAAGGTATCATCAATTGAGACTTTGCCTATTTGTTCTAACAACCTAGATAAGTGATTAGCTTGTATATGCATTCTTCTTAGTTTATATTCTAATGTATAATCAAATTCTTTTAATAGAAGCATCCGCCTTGGTAGTCTATTGCCCAATTTTGCCTTCTTAATAAAATATTTAATTGCCATATGGTCTACAAAAAATATTATTAGATTTGAGAGGAGGTAGTGTCTAAATTTTTTGACAAAAAAAACCATGTCAAAGCATTTTCATCTCATGGTAGTATAATTTCTTTCCGTAGGATTTAATTGTCTATTAGTAAAGGCTATGGAATAGTCCTTGCCTCTTTCTCCACTTACTTGACTCAAAATCCTTTCTACCACTACAAACAAAGCATCACAAAGCACATGGAAAGGTAATGATTAATTTAGTGGTCTTAAAACATAGTACGTGCTAGACTTTGCTTTAAGAATGTCAAATGCCTCTTGACATTTTTTACTCCATTCAAACTTCACATCTTTTTATTAAAGTCTAATAATAGGCATAGAGATGGTAGTATAGTCATATATCAATTCTTAATACCATCTAATATATCCCAAAGTTCTTTGTACCTCTTTTATTGTTGAAAGAGGTTTTAATTCCATAATCACCTTGATCTTTTTTGAGCTTGGTTTTCTACCATTTTTTGATACTATATATTCAAGTAGGACTCCTTTTTTATTGATAAGAATATTTTATCAAGATTTAAAGCAATCTAAGCTTTTTTATACCTTTGAAGATAAGACCTTACATAATCATGATATATTGTTTTATATCTAGCCACTTCTTCTAGAATGATTTTTATAAATAAAAAAGAAAAGTGATCTTTTTAAATGTACTTATTAAATTTTTTATAATCTATGCACATTTGAAATTTTCTATTTATCTTCTTAACTAACACCATTGATGAGAACTAATCCATATTCTCCATAGATTGAGTAAATCCAGCTTAGAGGAGTTTTTTTAATTTAATTTTGATAATTAATTATAAATTGGGATTCATTCTTCTTTCTTTTTGTCTTACGAGAATTGAATTAGGAAGAAGTGGAATATAATATTAGACTACTTTGAAAAATTTGTCCTTGAGGTCCTTTTAAGACCAAGCAAATACATCCTTATATTCTATAATTAATAATTTATAACTTAACGACTCATCTTTTGTCAATTGAACTCCAACTTTGATTAATTTTGAATCTTCATTCTTCAAAGATACATCCATCAATTTGTAATCAAGATCATATACATGAGATTACTTTGTAGATTCTTTATACCAATCATTTGATATTTGTAAGTAATTAGAAATTTCATTTCTAGCCGTAAGACCACTAAAAGTCAATTTAAATTGTAAAGATGGAATAAGATTGCCTTCCTCTATTAAATCATCTAACTCATGAATTTGAGCGCCATCAAAATTTACTCCAAAGACATCTTTATTATAAATATCATCTATCAAGGTTATTAAATCCACTTCTTCTTTATGGTTTTATCAAGTGGCAAAACCATCTATGAAGTTAACACTTATGATTTCATTTGCACTTGAAACAGGATAATTTTTCAAAATTGAAAGAATTTTCCATCATCTTTCCAATTATATAGTCCAAGGCCCATACATCCTAATAGAGTTGATTGGACCATATTTAAGTGAATCCCCTCACTTACTACCAAATCAACAAACCTAATCTTCTTTTAAATTCTTTCTATAGTTGTAGACTCAAAATCTCATCTTTTAAAGAGTAAAATGAGATTTGGCTGAAGACAATTATAGGATAGATAGATAATATTGGGAAGGTAGAATAAGGATTAAAAATTGATAGATTGGATGATTAATCCAATTTTTGGCCAATATAGATGGTAGCATAGGAAAGTTAGTTGGAAAAGCGATTAAGGCAAGAGAGATGACAGTTGTAGTCTCAATTTTTAGTATAAAGAAAATAAGGAAGAAGGAATCAGGGCTTGATTGTGAGAGTCGAGAGCTGGGATAAGCTTGATACTACCCCTCTTATTTTTTTTTTTTGTTAGATTATAGTAGAGAATTTGGATTAAATTCCAATTGATTGTACCATGTTAATTGTGAAGTATAGTAATAAAATAGAAAATTTAACATATATAGATAAATAAGAAATTATAATTGATTGATGTTTGAATTTGGTGTGGCAAATTGGCAGCTGAAGACTGGATATGTCGATGTAATTTGATTGTGAATGAGAATATTATGTCGTATTGATTGTGAGAGTTGAGCGGTGAAGGAGAATATTAGAGAGACGATTTGTTTCGGAAGATGTTCTTGGTGAAAAATTATTTCTAATGATTGGAAAGTAAAGCGGATGTACGCAGTCTACTGAGACAGTGCAACATTGCCAGTTGTTATTATGAGATTGGAAGAAGACAATAGATTACAATAGGAGAATT
This sequence comes from Physcomitrellopsis africana, assembly GCA_036785485.1. Lineage (NCBI taxonomy): Eukaryota > Viridiplantae > Streptophyta > Bryopsida > Funariales > Funariaceae > Physcomitrellopsis > Physcomitrellopsis africana. The sequence goes on along the minus strand of JAWRVF010000304.1, from coordinate 258,679 downwards.
TGTAGAAGATTGTGTTACAAAGTTTATTCTTAGGTGCGAAGTAACAAAACCAATAAAGTGGACAGCATTGCTTTAAAGTATTTATGTGTACATTGGACTCTGCCATTCAAAAGCGGTTAATTATGTGATCTTAGTAATATATCTCATGTGTTTAGTCTTTCATTGTGTTCAAATCTCCCTTTACAAGTTTATTTTAGGTAGTATTGGTAGAGTAAATAAAATGACAAACCACATTTTTGGTACTGTTGCCAAGGATTGACGATAGTTTGAATGCTAGGAATTAATGGCAAAATGAGTAGTTTTTGTATAATGAACAAAGATATTCTAAAATTAGAATTAATTAAAAAATAAAGCCAAATATATAGTTAGATTGGACATGAAAAGCAATTTTAGAGATATGAAGAAAGATTATGATTAATAAGAATGAGAATATTGCACTGAGAAAAACACATCTTTTAAAAAGAAGATAAGAGAGAATGTAAGCAAAAAATTTGTTGCGAGACAAAAAAAAACGAAATCTAAAGAAGAAGCATGAATAGAGTTGGATCAAATCATGGTTGCATGCTTGTCGGTACATTTGAATATATCCAGAATATGAAAGATCTTTAATATTTTAGATATATACACCGTTAAAGAAATTGCCAAGAATACTTGTGAATAATTCGATAAATAGCCTAGCATATCTCTTGAGCCCATTAACAGAAAGAGAACAAAGCATAAAAGAATTGGATATTCCATTGGATACTTTTCGAATAGTGGATACAACCAATTCTAGCAAGACTGGTTCTTTAGAGTGGCCTGAATTGCTTGCTAGTAAGGGCCAATTTAGCGTGTTTCAAAATCCATTATTTTCACCTCAACTTCAACTAATAAAATTATTTATAAATAATAATAATAAATTACGGAGGCTTAAAAGTCTAAAAAAGACAATTGAGGGAAGCAGTATTTATTTTAATAAGAAATTGAGTGGGACATTGTCATCTTCAATGGCAGCGGGGAAACCAGCAATTCTAATTACAGTCCAAATGGGCACGGTGGGTGATTGCACAACTAACGTAGTCCCATTATTTATCTTTAGAGGTTTTTTTGGAATAGACCCAGATCAATACTTGTGTCAATTCCTAACTACATGTATAGCCAATAATGGTAGAATTAAAGATATTTGGTTGAGATGGCTGCCAACAACCTTGAAAGACATAGCATTTGAATGGTATAATTGCCAACCTGTGGATCAATTTCTTAATTGGGAAGCATTGAAAAATACATTTTTAACCTATTTTTGACCAATTGGATTTGAAAAGCATCTCAAGGAAAGGTTAATGAACAGTAGAATGATACGAAGAGAAGCGATGGAATCTTATTAAGGCTAAGTAGCAGATATCCTTTGTAAATGGCCAAATAACCAAATGCAGGAATTGTTTATTTTGTCTATATTGGTTAAAGGATTATACCCACCAAAATTAAAAATATTTGTAAAAGAGGTCCAACTGATCACTATTGCTTCCTCACTTGATCGAGCTAAGGTATGGAAAGAATGTCATTATGATCAATTTTTAATCCTTGGAGCCACGATGACTCCATCTCGGACAGTTTATTAAATGCCAACTCAGAATGAAACAATGGACAGTTACCTACAAATAATTGATTACGGTACAAATTTTAGTGCTAATCCGCAAGGAATAATTAATGTTATATCATTGTAGGCAGTACCATCAAATACTATAGTTCCATATTCCTCATACCCTCTATATCAAAATCTAATACCTACAAAAGAATTATCTAATGAACTAGTATTGAAAGATCTAAATGACACTTTATTGTTAACTTTGATAAAAAAGATGGACAAATTGGTTGTTAATCTAGCAAAAGATAAAGAGAAGAGGCATAAATCGACCAATATGTGATCCAATATTTGGTATAGTAATTGTAAGGGATAAGGCCATTTGGTAACAGAATGTTCTTTACCACTTCAAATGGCTGTGCAATGCATATTTTGTAGAGGTAAGCATAACACCACAAATTGTTGGAATTTACGAAAGCAACAATAGTTTGGTAATCAGACCATGATTCCACCAATTTCATGGGATATTAACCAAGTCTAGATAGGAAATAGATTTGGCTAGAACGACAATCGTTCAAATAAACAAAATAGGAGTTTTTCTAATTTTTAAAATTTGACATATAATCAAGAATATGGACCCAATCCTTAGGATTTTATACAAAATCAGCAAGGATATTCTCAATATCTATCCATGCACAAACCAATTTCGGATTTTATAGTACAAACTAGTCAACCAAGATTATTTATCCATTCAACTTGGAATAGGCCCAGCCAATATATACTAGTAGAAACACCCAATATTCCTGATGGTGTCAAAAGAAGATCACTTTGATATTATTATTGCAGGCAATTAGGACATTATACTAGTGAATGTTCCAATCTAAGAGCCAGTGATGAATACTCTCCAGAATGTGGAAATTGTAAGCAGTCAGAACATATGTATCAATAGTGCAATCTTCTGTTTAATTTTAATAATCGAGATCAACGTATCCATGTGCAAAATAAGATAGAGGATAGTAATGGAGCTCTACAAGATTCTTTGATAAATCGAGTAGACTATGTCCATGCAGTACTTACTTGGGCCCAACAAAAAAGAAAAGATCTGATTTGACAATTGAGTACATCAATTACAAAGGACCAATTGAATTCATTAGTTGAAATTCCAAACTCAATATCTGTAACAAAAATATTGTTGACGTTGAGATCTGGTTCATCTGGATAATCCAAAGATGTCCCTAGTCTAGAGATATTGGATCAACCTAAACTAGTACCAATATCTGCAAAGTTTCAGGAACCATCTCATCGATTAAAAGATCCTATCATAGATGGGAATCCCAACAAAATTCATTCAACAATTCAAATTTCAAATTTCATAAGATAAGACAAATTATTTCAAGGGATTAAATTGAAATCAATAAAAAAAGAAGAGGGCATTGGAAATCACTGCCAATATGAAACCTTATAATATTTTGAAAGATTTGGATGAAATTAAATCCTTAATTATAATGAAGCAATTATTAGCAATCACACCTGAATGTCATTCTACATTAAATTCTTTATTAATACGATAAAGAGCTTATAATAAAAAAATTCATGAAATTAATTTGAATCTCAATTCGGATGCATCGACTATTGATGTATCCATCGATGGTATTTTTGTTTTTAGAGTTCAAGTAGATGGAGGTTCTAATGTGAATTTAATGATTGTGAATATAATAGAGAACTTAGATTTAGCTCATCTATTATCCACAACCTTAATATTAAGAATGGCTGACCTTAGTCGCGTAAAGCCTATGGATATTCTTCACAGTATTGATACTGTTATTGTTGCAATCGTATATAAGATTGATTATATTATTTTCTGATTACAGAGTTTTACATTATCATATCCAATTTTATTGGATTGGCTGTGGCTCTATCAAGCCAAAATTAGGAATGATTGGGATTGTGGAACGTTGACTATTGGAAAGGGTAGAGACAAGATTGTTTTACAAATGTACCTAGTTCAATACCGTGGAGAATCTCAAATTTCAAGTTTTGAGGCAACATCCGAGGATAAAGATCAACCTGATGCGAAATATGATGAAGTTAGCAATTCAATGAAAATTGATGATAATTCAATTCAAGCGCAGAAACAAGGTGTGTTATACCAATATGGAGGACTCGGGAAATATTTAGTATATCCGAAAGACATAGCAAATTTTGATCACACTATTACTGATTAGATGAATAATCCTATGATTAACGAAGTTAGTATATTGGAACTAGAAATGAGTAGTTTCAATTTGTCGGATTATATAAAAGATTCAAAATATGAGAGAAAAATCAAATTAGAGGTTATTGCAGAACCTGTGTGCCAATCCGTTAATTTGGGCACCAATGAAACATTCCAAATTATTAAAGTATATACCAGTATTACGGATATAGAGTTGAGTAATTAGAAAGAATGCTTTCAAAGTCATAAATCTGCTTTTGCTTGGTTGTATGCGGATTTAAAAGGTATTCCTGCCAAAGTTTGTGAGCATTAAATTATCTTAGAAGAGGATGCTATACCAGTTTGTCAAAGACAACACCACCTTAAACCAAAATATTCCCTTAGAATAAAAGAGGAAATAGATAAATTTTTAGACATAGGCTTCATATATCTAGTATTGTATAGTGAATGGATTTCACCAAATTGTGATAATACCAAAGAAGAATGGAAAAATCCAAATCTGTCAAGACTTCTATAAATTAAACGCGGCAACTAAGAAGGATTATTTTTCTTTACCTTTTACAAATAATATACTAAATGCAATAGCCGGACATGAATGTTATTCCTTTTTGGATGGCTTTTTGAATTACAATCAAATTAAAATTGTAATAAAGGATCAATTAAAGACTACTTTTACCACGAATTAGTGCACATTTGCTTATAAAGTGATGCCATTTGGATTATATAATGCCGCAGTCATATTTCAAAGGATAATGATGCAAGCATTTCAAGATAATTTACAATTGTCAATGGAGATATTTTTAAATAATTTTTGCACATTTACTACAACAATTGACTATTTGGAATATCTTGGTCAATGTTTGGATCAATGTGATAACTATGGGATATCTTTGAACTATGAAAAGTGTCAATTTGGAATATCTTCAAGAAATCTTTTGGGACACATTGTTTTTGTGGTTGATATTGCTACTAATTTAGATAAAATTATTCATATACTGGCCTTACCAAAGCTAAAAATAGTATCAAGTATTTATAATTTTGTAGGCCATATCAGTTATTATCGACGATTTATCGATTCATTTGCGATCATATGTCAGTTTTTAACTAATCTCTTAAAAAAACCACCATCAGATGGATCTAATCTAATTTGGACCAAGGAATGTACAGTTGTGTTTGAAGAATTGAAGCGCAAATTGGTATCTGTACCAGTATTGGTTGCAGCGTGTTGGACAAAACTATTTTATATTTATGTTGATGCATCCAATGTTGCTATTGGATCCGTGTTATTCTTCTTTGTCTTACTTACTCTACCAATACTGCCTAAAGTAAATCTGTAAAGGGGGATTCAAACAAGGAGAGACTATCCGCATTGAGTTAAACTGTTGGAATCACACAACTAACCACCTTCTGAACATTAGAGTCTAATGCACACGTACACGTTTTTTTAAAATAATGCCATCCACTCTATTAGATCTACTATTTTGCAACTAAAGGTAAACTTTGTGACACAATCCTCCACCAATTTTCCTACTGTAATCTTTTGTCTTCTTCCAAGCTCATAACAACAACCGGTAATGTTGCACCATTTCCATAGACTGCATACATCCGCTTCTCTCTCCAATCACTGGAAATAATTCCTCACCAAGAACATCTTTCGAAACAAATCGTTTCTCCAATATTCTCCTTCACCGCTCAACTCTCACAATCAATACAGCATAACACTCTCATCTACAATCAAACTTCATTGACATATCCAGTCTTCGACCTCCAATTCACCACAAAGAACTCATGCATCAAACAATTATAATTTTTTACTCATCCACATATATAATTTTTTTTGTTTTTTTATTATACTTCATCATTGATATGATATAATCCATCGGAATAGAATCCGGATCCTCCACTACAGCCTAACAAAAGAGAAGAGAGAAGTAGCACCAAGCTTATCTCGGCTCAAGACTATCATAGTCTAGCCCCAAGTCCTTTGTACTGAATCAATTTATACTCATCCCATCTATGTTAATTGCTACACAACTGATGATAACTACTTTTTCTAACTTCCTCATCCATTCTACCTTCTAAACTGGCCATTTATCGGCTTCCTGCCTATTCTTAATTCTATAAACTATGTATTATAAATCCTAAAATTCCTACCCATTTTATAATCCGTATTAAGTCAAAAAGATGAAAAGAGTTTAGATCATCCAATATATTATGTTAGTCGATAATTCATCGCTATAAAATGAAATTATACTACGATTAAACGAGAAGCCTTGGGCATGATCTATTCTGTACAAAAATTTTGATATTATCTACTTGGTTATCCATTCATGTTTCATGTCGATCACAATGCTCTTAAATATATGGTCAATAAACCTCAATTGAATGGACGCATTGCTAGATGGGTGTTATTCCTTTAAGAATTTAATTTCATTATTAATGTTTGACCAAAAAAGAAACATGCCAATGCGGACCATTTATCCCATTTGACCAACATATTGGGAAATGAACCTATCAACAATGCACTTTCAGATGCAGAATTATTTGTTGTAAATGTAATTTCACCAAAATATAGTGAATTGATTCAATACTTGATATTCCAAACATTCCTACTTACTTATAGCAAGAAATTTAAGCGGCGCTTGATTTTGAAAAATGCTCCATATACCATGATCAGTGATGTTTTGTATAAGTAAGGGAAGGATGGAATATTACGCCATTGTATATTTCAAAGTAAAGTACATGCCATATTAGAAGGCTGTCACCTCGATAGTTGTGGTGGACACTTTGCCGATAATAGTACTACTCGAAAAGCTTTAATAGCTGGTTATTGGTGGCCATTAATGTTTTTTGATGCACACTAGTATATATAACACTGTGATCCTTGTCAGCATATTGGTAGACTTATTGGTACTTCTACCATGCCATTGTCATATTACGTGTTGTTTTATTTGGGAATGCACCGGGTACCTAGTTGTGGAAGATAAAGCTGTGTTTGTAAATAATCAAGAAATCCTAATAGTCTTCTATCACCATGTCAAAATTTACATTGATCTAATTGGTAGATTTTTAGTTATTACAAAAATCCTATCCAACCCTAAACTGCTAATTCTCGACAATCCTTTGTATCAAAGTCCAAATATCTCCTGATTGCACTGTTAGATTAACACAAACTTTTGTATATACTTAGCACATCCAAAAATCCAAATAATATCAAATTTTGAATTGTAGATGCTACACAAATTACACAAATCAGTCAAGAATACAAGCCATCATTGTCTTATATAAAATCCAATATACCAATACAAACCCTGATTTTGAACAACGATTGTAAAGTCATCCAAAATCTTATAGTAACAAACTTTATGTCTTTGAAATAAGCTTCAAGCTAGCTATCTAATCTAAAAACTCGATCTGAAAAAATCTCCCATATTTTGCCCTAGGCAGCCATTTTAGTGGCCAAAGGTCTGATTTCGACCCTGTTATACAAATGACCAATCCCCGGGGATCAATCTAATCTATCCCAGGGATTTTATAGTCGAATCCTACCTTCAACTTAACTCTTATATCAATCATGCTAATAATTTATCCTTTTTATTATATTTTTATTACTTTATGGCCTTTCTAAGGTAGTAAAAGAATTACTACAACCTAGAAGATAAAATCAATAACTCATTCTTATCTACTGGCTATTAAGTGGAGAAAATAAACTAAGAGGCTTTCATAAAAATCTTGTTAAAATGTGTTGAATTCTTGTTGAATTAAAATAATAGAATATTAATTGAAAAATTCTTTCTAGTCATAGTTTCACCATATAATAGTGTCACAATACGACACAGTTGGTACCAATTTTGGCACAAGCACTGTTTGAAAAATGGAGTATTGATTTTATAGGATCAATTGCATCAACCTCAGGAAATAGACATAAAAGGTATATTTTGATAGCGACCAATTATGTAACAAAATGGACTAAAGTGGTCGCAAAAAAAAATGATAATGCTAATACAATAGCCATATTTTTATATGAGAATATTATCATTCACTTTGGGTGTTCCAAAGAATTGGTTAGTGATCACGGCACCCATTTTATTAATTCTACGATTTCAGCCTTGACAAATAAATATGAAATCAAACATCAAAAAACAATGCCATATCACTCTCGGACCAATAGGTAGATTGAAAAGACCAATGGTATTTTGTACAAATTTTTAACTAAGACGGTATCTAGTGTGGGAACGGACTAGGATACAAAATTATTTGTAGCTTTATAGGCGTATTGTATTGTATATAAAGTGACTACTAGTTCCACACCATTCCAATTGATGTACGGGTAAGAGGCAATATTACAAATTGAATTGGAAGTTCAGAGTTTAAGAATTGCGTTGGATGAACGTCTTGGTGACAAGGCATCCTTCTAATATTGATTAGCACAATTGAAAAAATTGGATGAAGTTAGAGCTACGGCTCTTTTAACTATAGAAGCCACACAATGCCACCGTAAGAATTATTATGATAATAAATTACGTCTCAAATCTTTTATATTCAATGACCTAGTGCTTCTTTAAGATAGCTGATTTTATAATTTTTCAGAGATATTCCAAGTCCATTGGCATGGATCATATCGAATAGTGGAAGCCTTTCCTAATGGTTCAGTTTAATTGGAAGATTTAATGGGTACTCAATTTATCACACAAATCAACGAAAACCAGTTACGACTTTATTATATATAAAATAGATACAAATTTTAAAATTGGGAGGGAAGAGGTAGTACTTGTCAATGATAGATTGCCTATATCGTAGGAGCATGATGGTTAGAGAAGACGGCTGCTGGTCAGTTGAGATACTATTGCCGCTTAGTCAGAAAAATCAGATGTAAGATTATGGTACACTAGGGTTCATTTAGAAGCAGCTAGGCTTTAATTGATATACCACCCACATGTCCAAATGGCTCTTATTTGCAACGATACAAACGTTGTCCAGGCAGAGAGGGTCTACCTCAAGAAAGCATCGGGCTTCTGGCTGCAACTAATTTTCTGAAACAAGTTGCAAGATAAGAGAAACTTTAAATTTATATATATATATATATATATATATATATATATAATCTTTTTAGGGCCAATTACATCACATACAAAAGTCTTAGATGCACAAGAGCATCCAAGTTTGATAAAACACACTAAAACCTTATTTAATCTTGTGAAGGATTTTATCCAAAACTTAACAATACATATCTCCTAATCAGACCATCCAAACTAGCTCAAATTTTCCAATAAGTACTGATGTATTCTTAACAACTACCACAACAAATTTTAATTGTAGATTCATTGTCGATCGTAAGATATCACCGATATTGTTACGGTAGTTTCAAACCCTTCACTATTGACACCCGCACGCAAAATTCTTCATATCTCATAACTCTAGTATTAAAACGCCCCAAAATTTGGTATGTAGTTTTTCAACACAATAATACACATCTTTGAAAATTTTGAATCAAAAATTCGTCCAAGAGAGCAAGATATGGCTCAAACCATCACTATGAACAAATAGTAAACTTACTTCCCTTGGAATTGGATGCCCTGACTTCAACCCGCAATATCTCCTTTATTCAAACTCCAAAAGCAATTATTTCTTTGCAAAAAGTGTAGATCTTGAAATCGCCTTTCCAACCACATCTCCCGATCTCCAAAAGCCCTTGTACAACTCCGTATATCTTAAAAAGAGCAACAATATATACCAAATCTTCACCTTAACTTTGAACAACTATATCTTTTTCATCCCAACTCCAAATTGCCTAATTTTTGCACTCAAATTATATCTAAAACCCTAATCTTTCTAATCCTAACCTTTGTTCTTCGAATGGCTGCCTCAAAGTCGCTCCCGACCTCAAGAAGGCGGCGGACAGCCCCTAGAAGCCCATTGGGTATGACTACCGGCCAATGGGGGTGAAGGCCCCCATTCCTACTCTTCATCTATCCATTTTTTTACATTGGTGGTTCGGATTTTTATCCTTAGGCCCAATTTCAACTCTTAGAAAATTATACTAAATATCTAGGTTCCATATAACTTAAACACTATAGCCAAAAAAAAAAAAAAAATCAAATATAGTTTCTATCAACTCTATCTAAATTAGTTTACTAACCATTCTAGATCACACTACAACTTATTAACATATTAAGTAATTTAGTTGGTTTTTACAACCATTTATAACATGAAAACGTTGGAAAGAATGGTGTTTAATTGGACAACATTTGTCACAACCAGAATCCATGCAAAGATGGTAGTCAAACCAAAGACAGGGAAGTTTGCATCTTTGCTCTGTTCCAATTATGTACACTCCGTAATTATACATACATTGAGTCAAACATCACCAATGGTGAAGATAAATATATCCTCTTCAATGCCTCTACAATGTGTTTGAAATTTGACAGCATAGATAGCTAGCCCAGTAGTAGTGGTACATGAAGTCAGGGAGTCAAGTTGATCGGCGGAACAAGATGCCATTTCCGTGACTACACCAGTATGGACTCCAATTTTCTTAATAACGGAGGTGGCAACTGAGGTTCTAATCACAAGTACTAGAATAATAGAAAGAACAAGTCTCACGAAAGTAATATTGGATCAAATTTTCCAATTGCAGCTTACAATGAGTAAATTAGAGGGAAACTTAAGGCAACAATTGGATGTGAGCAAGAAGGAGATAATGAAAAAAATCTACCTAATTGTGGAACAAGGTTATATTATCAAGGAAAATACGAAATCCAAGTTGTTGTTGGAATGAAAATTAAAGGAAGAACAAGAAGCTTGGACAAAAGATAAAGAATGTATTCAACGAATCTTGAATGGACAAAAGCATGAGTTATTGGAGAAGTGCAGAATGTGAGATTTAAAAAGGGAGGCGTTGAAGAGTCACTTGCAAGTAGAATATAAGAAGGCAGTGAAATTGGGCCAAAAAAAGTTAAAATTAGAGGACCAATACAGAATTGAAACGGACAAGCTATAGACAAAAATTGATACCTTGAAGGCTGAAGTGGCAAAATTAGAGGGCAATGTAGCCAATATTGGTCGACCGTAAGTATCTGTCCCGCCAGTTTTGAATATTGGTGAGTTGGAGGAGAAATTGAAGCAACAAGAGTGCCAATTAGAAGGAAAAGATGTCCAAATTTTACTATTGGCTTATTCCGGCTTTCGACTTTGACAATCAGGCCCTTGGTGCTACCTTTCTCATTTATTTTCTTTTGTTAGATTGTAGTAGAGAATCTAGATTACATTTCGATTGATTGTACCATGTTAATTATAAAGTATAGTAATAAAATAGAAAATTCAACATATGTGGATGAATAAGAAATTATAATTGATTGATGTTTGAATTTGGTGTGGCAAATTAGCAGCCAAAGACTGGATATATCAATATAGTTTGATTGTGAATGAGAATGTTATGTCATATTAATTATGAGAGTTGAGCGGTGAAGGAGAATATTGGAGAGACAATTCGTTTCAAAAGACGTTATTGGTGAGAAGTTATTTCCTGTAATTGGAGAGTGAAGCAGATATACGTAGTTTATTGACATAGTGCAACATTGCCACTTGTTATTATGAGATTGGAAGAAGACAACAGATTACAGTAGAAGAATTTGTCGAAGATTATGCTACAAAGTTTATTTTTAGGTGCGGAGTAGCAAAACCAATAAAGTGGGCAACATTGCTTTAAAGTGTTTACATGTACATTGGACTCTTTCGTTCAAGAGCAGTTAATTATGTGATCTTAATAATATATTTCATGCGTTTAGTCTTTCATTGTGTTCAAATCATCCTTTACAGATTTACTCTAGGCAATATTGGTAGAGTAAGTAAAACGACAAACCACAACAATCTTTGAGATTAAATAAAGATATTAATTAAATTTTTTGGTGGTCCATAGATAATATGGAGCTTCTTACTTCTCCAATCAATTTTTGCATTAGCTATCTTTAACTAGGATTTATTTAAAAGTAATGGATATAAATTTTTACTAAGATACATATAAATCATATAAAAAGTGAAGAAATATTTTTCATAATCCATCATCATCTTATAACTACTAATTTATCCTAGAGATGTATTTTGGCTTTGATTGGCCATATTAATTATAAAAAGAGAGGAATCAATAATACCAAGTCCTAATTTTTTAATAGTTTTCAGTGGCATAGTATTTAAATTATTACCTCCATCCATAATAGTATAGGATATGATTTTATCTACTATAGATACTTCCAATTCAATTGCCTTTACCTCTTGTGTCTCTTGAATTATTCTAATATGAACTAGGATTTTTGTTTTAAATCTTTGTTATCTTTTAATAGAGAAGATTTTTTTTATTCTCCTTCTCATTAGCGGAAAAATCTCTAATAATTGAGTAATTGTAATATCTCCCTTAATTTTCTTTAAATCCTCCCATAAATCATATGACTTGACTTGATTCTTGTTTTTAAGTTAAATTAAAGGATTAAATTTAAGATCAAGAATTTTAGGTCTTTTTTATTCTTTTTTAGAAAAAAATTTCTTTATCTAAATATTTTTTTTTAAGATTCTTGACAATCTACTTGGTCTAGGTTCAAAGACTTAAAGTAATTCTTTAAAATCTCTAACATCAGCCACTGCCTTTCTTATAGCTTCATTTAAATCTAAAAAAAAAAAAAAAAAAAAAAAATCTTTTAAACTATTTTCTTTATCAATTGAAATAGGAGGAAGAGAGCTAGCGTACTTGGACCTTATTATAATTGCCAAGGTTGACATCATAGGTGGTGTCTGTACATTAGATTGGTTAATTTGTATATAATCAAGTTTGACTGAAAAAATACAAGCTAGATTATTATAGAGGAGGTAGAAGCTTGTTCTCCAATTATTCCATCATTGATTTGGTTTACAAATCTTACATATTGAGAGTCTTTACCATTATGTTATTAGCCATGTTAAGAGTAACCATTATTTAGAGGAATAAATCCTTGTTTAAAATTTAAATTTTAGGAAGGATGTTGGTTTTGACAGTTATTGTTATAATCAGAGAATAAATTTGGAGATTTTAAAGTATTATCAAAACTTTGATTTCTTACCTCCTTCAAATGATCTTGAGCTTATTAGTGATAATTCCTTGGTGGAAAATTTAAAAGAACTATCTTGTCAAATTACCTACATACATTTATAGCATGGTTTTTTCTACAATTTTCACAAATAATTCTACTTTCTATTCAATAACTATCAAGTGGATGTCTTTTGCCACAAATGTAGTATACTTCTTATTTTTATCTTGGTTGATTTTTAAAACCTTGATTAGGATAATCATAGCTTTGTAGGTGAGAATTAGACCTTATATTGAATTGGTTTCTATGAAGAGAAATATAAAATCATTGCTATCTAAGATTTTATTAGTAACCTTACAAAGTGGAACAAAATTGACTAGTGTGCTTTAATTGGCTACATTGAATATACCACAATCGTGAATTGTGCCTATTTGATTCTATAGAAGATGGAGCTTGGTTGAAATTTTGACTTTTAATTAATAAAGTCATTTGTTCTTGCATTGCTTATATTTATTGTATAAGTTCATTTTGAAACCTCTTTTAGCTTTGAAGGACTTTATTTTTTAATTCTTTCTTCTATCTATTTTTATCCTCTAGATATGTAAGTTTTGAGAGGCCAGGTGGTGGTCTAGCCTTTAAAGATGAAGTATAATGATTCATTGATTCGAAATAATTACCAATCAATCTATGAGGATTATTTTTGGATATTTTTAATATTTTGGGCATAGATGGAGATAAAATTAGAAATTCTATGGTCTTCTTTTTTTTTACATCTATTCTTGTTGTTTTTCAATGTTTTCAATAATTTGTATTAATTGCTTAGCATCTTGTAGGTTTTTTGGCTGACTTTTTAATATTTTTCTAATTGTGCTTTCACTATTAAATCTTTTGATAAAAAAATGAATGAAGGTATTATCTATGAAAAATGTTGCCAAAAATCTAATAACTATTAATTCAAACTTCTTAATATATGTGGTGATTTTTTCTTCTTTTTCTTATCTTAAGGAAGAAAAGATTGTGAGGCTATTATTTTGCCCCACTTCTAGCCTAAATTATTTTAAGAATGCCTTCATGAGTATGTCCCAATTTTTGAATGTTTGAGAGAGATGGCTTTTATATCATTCATAGGCTCCACCCTTTAATGTACTGGAAAACCATACTAAATAATATCCCAAGTTGGTAATTAAGTACGTTGTGAGAAGCTCTATGAACCTCTCTATGTGTGTGGATGGATCATCATTTCTAATTTCTTTAAAGATTAGAAGATTGTAAGGCATGAAAATTGCTTGTAATCTCTCTAGAATTATAATAGATAAATCCCTTTGCTGGACCAAGGAATTTATGGATATAAGATTTTAAGAGACTTTTCTTTCATAATCCATTGAAAAAGAACTAGATCTTGACTCTTTTTCTTTTTGATTTACTTCTATAAAAGAATTAAAAAATTCCGAGTCTAATCTTTCTTCTCTTATTACTTAGTTAGAATTTATTTCTAATAGATTGATTACAAATATATCTTATGATATTGTAGGTATATCTTGTTTGTCCAATTGTTGAACATCAATTCTTCTAAATTTTGGAATGGATTTTTTAATGGATTTCTTTGGATTTTTTATGGATAGAGCTAATTTAAGTTGTCTACATCTAGTAGAATATTGTATCTAGCATGACTATAGGCATAACATTCATCTAGACTCATAATTTTAACATATCAATCTTTACAAAATCAAATTAAAATGTTTGGGCCATCCACCTGCAACCCACTTAAGATTCCTTCTAATAAAGAAGGGAAATAAAATAGAAATAAGTAAAGAGAGAATGATTACTTGAATATCATCTCAAGCAATATTTTTTCCAATTTTACTTGTTATACAATATGATCTTATGTAGGAGTGATCCTAACCAATAATAATGTGAAAAAAAAAAAAAAATTTGTTCCAAGATAGTAGAGAGTTCAAAATTATTTTTTTTTTAATTTCTTCACAAAAAAATTATTTAGAAAATTATCTATTACAACAGTTAATGACAAAGATTACATTATAAAAAATTCTTTGTAATCAATTCACACCACTTTGAAGAAAAACTCACCTTATTGCACTTATTAACAATAATCTAACTTGGCACTTATTAACAAAGGCCAATAAATATATAATATCCTCCTAATAGATTTGAGCTAAATGTTTCAAGGCTTAGGATTTAATATTAATGGATTAAAGGTTCTATCTACCTTCTACACCCATATCTATAAGAGAGATTGGAGACTTATTTCTCTTGCATTTTTCTTTTAGATTCTACTTTCTAACTCTTAGCTCCCACTCCTTACTTTTATGTATATCTACTAAACTTACAAGAATTGAAATAAATTGATAAGAGTCAAGGAACTTACTTGAAACTTAACATCCTAGTGCCACTTTTTATCTTGTATCCCTTACTTCTTAATTCATAATTTGTATTAGTTTAATAAAATTAAAATTCAACCAAATTACTTAATTGAAGGTTTATCTTAAAAGTATGGCATCTTGAATAATTGTTCTTCTCTTTTCTTTCTCTTTTTTTTGTTTTATTAATAAAATAATTTATTTAATCTATTGTTGAAGAACCTTTTTTATCCTACATCTATAAAGAAAAAGGATATGGCAAGTAGAGAAAGTGATTAAATCCCTCTACTATTAGAAAAAGGCCGCCTATACAAAAATTTACAAGGATAAAATAAAGGATTGCTTATTCAAATAAACAATCTCTTATCTCCTATAAAAACATGGAATACAAAGAGTAGAGAAGGTGATCAAATCTCTCAACTATTAGAGAAGGGCTTTCAACTAGAAATTTATAAGAGAAGTGATGAAACCTTAAAGATGAGCTTTACCTCTTATGCTTTGGAAGTGATAACCAACCTCAATACATAAAATTTATCATGCATGTAAACAGAAAATAATATTAATAAATAAAAATAAGAATACAAATTAAACAAGAAAAATAAAGATAAAAAAAAGAAGTCAAAGTAAAAATTAAAATTAAAATTAAATTAAAATTATTAAATAAATTTAATTTTTATTAATTGAATAGATGATTATTTTAATTTATTATTTTAATTTCTATTTCTATTTTATTATTATTATTATTTTAATTTTATTTATTATTATAATTTGATATAATTAAGAAAAAAAATTTAAACATAAAATTTAAAAATATAATATAAAATCAATAATATAAATGATTGAAAAGATAGAAATCATTAACTTCAATTATATTTTGCTTAAGGTAGCAACCTCTCTCTACTCCGAAAATCACCACAAATTGTATATTGATGCAATTTCAATAAAAATTGTACCATTCCAAGCTTAATCTTCAAGTGTTTCTATTCTAAAATAATTCAATTGAAAATAATCAACAAGCAGTAAAAAATATCTTTTCAAACAAAGAATATATAAAATTGCTAAGGCAATGAACCCCCTTCTAATCAAAAACTCACTAAAAAATAAATATTAATCTAAATCTTAACAATATTATTAACAATATTTTGTCAATCCAAATAATTCAAAATATCCTTAAGAAATATAATACAAAGGTTGTAGTGGAAAAAAAAAACCACATCTATTTATTCGCCATCAAAAATAATACTTGGATTTTACATTGAAGTAGAAGGAATCAGCTGTAGAGGATTGGAAGAAGATTATTTGGTCAAATGAAACAAAAATCAACAGCTTTGGATTTGATGGCAAGAAGTGGATGTAGAAACAATTGGATCAGTCTTTGCTTGATAAGAAGATCTAAGAAACAGTCAAGCATGGAGGTGAAAATATAATAGTATGAAGGTATATAGGATGGAATAGGATTGAAAGGATGGTAGAGGTTGAGAGGAGGATGGATGCCAAGCAATTTGTAGCAATTCTTGAAAAAAATCTAATCCCTAGTGTGAGTCCTCAAAACAGCTCAATTTTCTATTTTTTCCAAAAAACTAGCCAATTAATCTTAGTTAGAATCAATCTAAGTTAATTAGTAGCTATTAGGAATCAAAATCCTTATTAAAAAGGATTATATAGGTCTAATGGTACTTTTACCATTATAAAGAGTAGTTTAGGCAAGAGCAAAAGTTATCAAGAAATTGGAAAAGAAATTAGAATTTTAATTAGCTAATTTAATAAATCTTCTAAAGTTTAGAGTTAGAATGACAATCAAGGAGTTAGGATCAACTATACTAGCTTAAACTATTTTTAAAAGTCTATGTGAGCCAAAAATCAGAAATAAGATGAACTTCTTAATCTCTAGAAATTATCAATTTTTTTATTCTTTTTAGAAATTGCTTAATAGGCAATTCAAAATTCTTAGTCTAAAAAGAAAAAACTTAATTTAAAAAAGCTATTATATTTTAAACACAAATGGTACAACCTAAGATCCACAATTTATTTTCTTGGTATCCATTTTTAAATTTTTTAATTAACTCTATTCAATTATAATAGAAGGATTAGTATTTTCTTATGTTAAAACTATTAATCATATTAGCTTTGGTCTAATCCATCATTTCTATTCAATAGGTGATTTGTTTTCAATTAATTAGCTTTTATCCAAATTTTCTTTAAATTCCTTCAAATTCTTGAAATAGTGTAAAAACCTTAGAAAATCCATTAAAATTCTTAAAAGATTTTTAAAAACTTCCAAAATTTTTTTTAGACTAATTGAGATGTTTGAAATCCAATTTTGAAGCTATTTGTCCAATAGCAATTATGATTTGGAAGAATTCAAAGACCCTAATTCCATTCTTTTCTTGAAAATTACTTACAAAAATCATGGAGAATTACTTCTATTTTGAAAAATCTTTAAAAAATCACATGAAATGAACCAAATGTCCTAAATCTAGTGGTAAAATTATAATTAATTTTGAAATTTAATTGCTAGTCAAACTAAATTTCTTCATATGTTTGGTGATTATATTTATTATATTAAAATACCAAAAATCATCAAAAAAATCATCAAAAAATCACTGTAAATTGATATTATTATTTTAAATATTATTATTTTAAATATACCTATGGTATTATTTTTTTATTTACTAAAAATTTCCTAACAATCACTTTTAGAACCAAGGACCAATTTGATAATTTTATACCATGTTTTGAATTTTGTGGTGGTTAATTGATGAATTAATTTGGACCAAGATGGGATTCTAGATTGAATTGAGCCTTTTGAAGAGGTGTATGAAGATCAATTCCTCAAAGTGCAAATGGTGGCAAGCTAAGTCAAATTGACCTCCAATGGTCCTTTCCAAATTGAATAAGTTGGGAGCATTTAGATAGCAAGCCTGCGATGACAGCTCTTGATGAATTGGCAAGGAAATTTTTGAATTCCAAGATTAACTTGGATGGCAATTTGACTTTAGACTTAGCCTTGGGTTGGAGGGCTTCTTCTTCTTCTCTTCGAGGATCTTTCCTTTTGTTTCTTTTTCTTTTTTCAGCCTCTCTCTCTAATGCAAACGTCTCTCTTGCGTCTTCTTGCTTTTTTTCTCTGGCCGTGGCTTCCTTTTAGATCTTTTTTTTTTTTCTTGTCTCGAGCCAGCAAGGAAAGATTTAATGATTTTGGAGCTTTTTGCCCTCCGTTTTCTATCTAGCTCCAACATCCCTTTCCTGGTTTTGGGCTTGGCTCCTTCCCTCTTTGTAGCTTGACTTGCAAAGGTCGTTTCTACCTTGGCTCGTCGGTTCACCACCCACGCTTCCTTGCCTGCTCCTTGTTGTTGCTCCAACATGTGCCTCAATTTGGAGTAAAAACGAAAAACTTATGGAGGATTAAATTTTGACTAATCATAGTGCTCCAATGGTTGTTGTCGTTGGAATATCCCAATTTGATCCTTGTGTTCCTTTGTTATTATTCTCTTACTTGTAAATCTTGCTTTTTATCTATTTATCTCAATTTAATTTACATTAATTATTTTTATTTTTATGTTATTTCTACTTGGTCTAATTTCCTTTCCAACCTCACGTCTAATTTAATAAATTGATGATAATAACCAAATTAATATATATATATATATATATATATATATATATAATATATATAATATATATATATATAATAAATAAATAAATTAATTAATTAAAATAAAATCATAGTTGTTTCAGATTTCAATTCTCCTTAATTATCTTCTGAATTTGGAATAATTAATCATCCAATAGGAAGGGATTCATTTTTTCTCACATCTAGTATTGAAAAATCTGGCATTTTTGAAGAGGGAGTGATCTTTCAATAGAATAACAATCCTAAGTACAACTCAAAACTAGCATGATAGTGATTCAATCATCATGGGATTAAAGTAATGGATTGGCTTGCCTAATCTCCTAATCTTAATTCCATTGAATATCTTTGGAAGCACCTCAAATGCTAGCTCAATACCTCGGAGACAAAACCAAAGAGAATTTAGGAATTATAGAAAAGAACAACTGTAGAATAGAATAAAATTGAAGCAATTTTATGCAAGAAGTTAATAGAAAGTATATCCAAGAGGTTGGAAGTAGTTATCAAGGCCCAAGGAGGTCCTACAAAGTACTAATATGTAATTACGTACCACGCTTAAAAAACTATTTCAATATTGCTCTAAATTGGATTAGTCATAGCTCCACACTTATTTGATGGATTCTTTTGAACATAGGCCTATTTGATAGCTATAAAGGAGTACTTTATTTGCCTCATTAATCTCATATTATAATTCACTACAATTCATATGTAATACACCATTCTTTCTAAAATATGTCAACATTGAAACAATTTTTTGAGTCATTATATATATTAAAATAATTTTTTTTATATTATGTTTTTTTTATTTTTTTATTTTTTTATTTTTTTTTATTTTTTTTTGTTACAAGTTGATAATAAAAAATATTATTGATCAATGAGAAGTCATTTTAAAAGACTTTTTTGTAGGCCTCAATTTTGACCAAGTTATTTAAATAAATTTGTTAACACCAAATAGTCATGGCTATAGTCAATGGTTAAATAGACTTATATATCTATTAAGTAGCAACCAATAAATAATATAAATCATCAAAATTTTCTAATAATCTTTAGTTATTTAGAAACATAAAAAGATAGATTGTTAAAACTCCTTGTAGAGCTTATTGCTAGAAGAGAGGTAATGTTACAAACATACAAAGAGTAGTTTCTTGAATACTTTAAATTATTTTATAATCTTAGAACATTTTTTTTATAGATTTTTAGAAACCTTAAAAATCTTTTAGAATTCTACAAAAGATTCTAAATCTTCTATTATTGTCTAAAAGTTTCCAAGAACCTTTCATAGTCTTCAAAAGCTTCTATAGTTATCTATGACCATTTAAGATCTAATCTAATCTTCTAAACATTTCTATAAAAGATTAGTAAGATTTTAGGATATTTTATAGATTTTAGAATGTCTCCTATAAGTTTTTAGATAATTTGATTATTATAGGATCAATATGGAGGGAAGACAAGGAATATCTTAGTCTAGTTAGTATAAATTGTAAATTAATTTGTGACACCAAAAAAAAAAAGATAATTAAAAAAATAAAATGATATTAAAATATTAAATCTTAATTTTAATTATATAATATTTAATTAAAATTTTATAGAATTAATTAATAATAATTAATAAAAGCATATTTTCAAATCATTTAACTTTACTTGTATCAAAACTAAAATAATTATAGAAATATAAAGAATAAAAAATAATATTTTTTAATAATAATTTTAAATTGATCTATTTTTTAAATTATATATTTTTTAGTATTTATATTATTTAAAAATTAATAATATTAGAACAATTAAGTATTATTTCTAGAATTATATAAATTATATTTTAAAATATAAATAAATAAAATACATCTAAATTCTTCTTAAATTTTTTATAAATTTATTTCTAAATAAAATATATAATACAAGTAATTTTTAAAAGTGGACATAATTCTAATGAGTTTATTATTATTATAAAGTACTTATATTAATATTTGTTATTATATATATATATATATAGATATTATTTTTAATAGATAAAATTCTAAATTTTTTTATACAAAAACTCAAACTTGACAAGAAAAAACATTATTATTCTTAAAAAATAACTTAATCACCATTAGAAACCTACTACAAGCTTAAAATTAACACCAAGTATTAGATTAATAAATATTCACTTTAGAACACTTAGTTTTGCTACCACCACTAAAGAATCCTTGTGTAGTCCACCACTATTGTGTAGTCCAATATGTAATGCAAACTCTTAAGAAGATATATTTTGTGCATAGAAAAGTACTATGGTATACAAAGATGTCTTAAGAATTATGTTAACTACTTATCCCCAAACGTTTATCTTGCAAAGAGCCAGTAGAATGCAATTGGTTACAAAAACCTTTGAGGTAGCATTGAATGAAATCCATATTGTGCAAATGAATATATTAGAGAATAACTTCCGAAACGGCCATTTACTGATTTGGTGAAAACATACTGGCTAGAACACCCTTATGTAGCTTCTTCGCTACATGAATAAGCTCATTCATGCATCAGACAGTCCCCTCATAATTTCATAATTCGGGAAATGTAGCCAAGTAAGAGTAACCAATACTAGTGTGATGCACATGAACCTACAATAAAATCTGAGACGCAACTCATATGAAACTGAGAATAATTTTAAGCACCTATAACGGAATGTCAGAAACTCGAAGTCGAACCCTATATCAAGATAGGCAATTCAAGCCATCATGACATGTTGAAGCGACACCTAACAATGAGAAATGCGGCAAAAATTGTTTAAGACTTCTCAAATCATCAGTAACTCCCAATTTCCGTATTCTTATGGCTGGGATATTGGCCCAGTCATTGCGGCGAGCTGAAGCTGATTTGCACACCTCGCTTGACACGGTCATTTTCCTGGTGCCGCAATAAGTAGCAGTAATTAACCTGCACATTTATTACCGAATTTAACGTGAATTCCATCAGGGAGTTTGTTGAAATTTAGAGAACTGGCACAACTGTCATACGATATACGCTTAAATGCATTACAACACCAACAAAAAATCAAATCAAATCAAATAAAAAATCAGCTGATGCTCATTGGAAACACAATTAATTTTACATCAGCCAAAAGAGAATAAACGTTAGGACTTCTCAACCTCTCGCACTGCCTAAAATACGCTAACGGTTAAGCAGTGCGAGACGATGATGAAAGACATAAATCCAACATAATGATGGCATACACACCTCAAGGCGAAACAATTTAGTCGGGATCACAATTCCAGCTCCCGACGAGACGCGGAATCCAGAAAAAAAGTTCCTCAGAGACCAGTGGGGGATATTTTCCCCTGTCAGAGGAACCAGGTTGCCAGCGCAAGCAAAAGTGTGGGCATGTATTCCATACTGCTTCAAGAATCGCATCGGGAAATCAAATGAAAAATCAGCGAAACCAGAAACTGCTAAGTCACCCCCTAATGTGTCCCTCTTGGGACATGTATCCACTTCTCCTTTGTCTGTTGGGGAAGTTATGGATCTACGAAGCTCACTGGGACCAACACCTCTCGTGCGGAAGCCCAGAAGAGAAGATGGACCCTTCAATTCACCAAGAAGTGACGAATGACCTCCCATATAAAATCGATCACTTATGGGGGTTGCTTTCGTTTTATAGCCTGGTCCCCACGGCAATATTACACCTCCAGCCACTCCTAAATTTATAGCTGCATTTGCAAATCCTAATGGGATTGCAAATCTCAGCTCAACTTCCTGTGAAAAGCCCACGATACCAAATCTCATTAATTGACTTGCAAAAGTGGACCAAAATGACATATAATGTGAAATTATTTAATAAAGATCTTAAAAGAACCTACACCGATATAAATAATTAGAATTCACAACGCCACATAAGTTAAGGACAAACACTAATCATGCATTATATATGAGAAATGAGGTGGGCATTATCACCTGGCGTACAAAACGTAGGAGCTTGCTATCTGGTCCCAGCCCTGCAATCTGCGTGGTTGAGACGAAAGCAATACCTCGCCGAGGTCGAAATACGGAGTCTCTGTTATCTATCTTGTAGGTGTATTTAACTGCTGAAAGAAGGCTATGACCGACCTGTCGCCTAACCGATTTAGAGGCACAACGTGAAGGATCCTTGAGGTCACGCCAGGTAAGGTTGTAGGATATGTCGTGCTGGTCATCACCTACTAAGCCTACAGAGAACCCCGTCAGACGTTCTCTGTAGGACGAATAACGTTTCCAATCTTGTGTAAGGAGGGTGAGCCGGGTTACCAAAGAGGCCGGCAACCCTTTAAACCTTGGAGAAGTGACGCCTGCACTGAGTTCTGAAGTTGTGTCCAGGCCATAGCAACCTGTAGCATCAATAGTTTCAGCAAAGCCAGACAGATTTTTGTACTTGACCAGTCCTTCCAGAGTCCAAGCTTTGGTCTACACACAAATCCCATTCCCAAAATGTGCAGTCAAAGTTAAAGGCATGAAGTCATCCCACACAGCTTAACTGGAAGATCTCAAACGCAAAGGACGCATACCCAGTTCTCAATCGTATAATAGTGTGGCATATTGAAGAGTTGTTGAAAATTAACGTAGGCATGTACAAGGGCACAAGGAAGAAGAAGGACGCGAACACGAACCAAGCGGTATGAAGTTGTTGCACACTGGAACCACTAAAACCCTGAACCCTTCCCATTTGTATACATCATTTCTAAAAGTATACAGGATGAATTGGAAATCCAGGGAAGATATGCAACACAATTCTGAGTCAAAGAATAAATGCATCTGCCGCTCTGAAAACACAGTTACAAAGCTAGAAAATTCTAAGTTCTGCAATAGCTATTATTAATACATAATCTGAGAAAGTGATACTCGAAATCATAGGATTCTGCTTTCATGCCAATTCAACAAAGTCGCCAAATCAACATTGAAATGCTTCATCTGCCTTGGTAAACCGCACAGGATAAAACCACCAGTAACATCAAGGCCGATACAACGTACAGCCCGAACCAACATTTGAAAAGTGAAAAATGATACCGATTACTCACCTCGGGTTTAGAGAACACACCAAGATCACCAGAAAATGGCCGTTTCGCTTCTTCTACTTCGACAATCACGTTAGCCTGAGCAAACATAGCGTTTGTAAGCAGACCTGTGTAGCCCAGGTCCAGTTTACTGTCGTAATCATGTATGTTATTCCCTAAAGATGAATTTTCCACCCAACTTGAAACGGTGGATTGAAGCTAGTGTTCATCACAAAATTTAGTGCACAATCGCAATGATCTTACTCATTTGAAGATAACCAATCACATCGGTGTCAACTTCGTAAAATTTAAGTAAGAGTTTTCAACTGCAAGTCATTGCATACTCATGTACAATAGCTCTCGATTGCCAGTGCTGTAGAAGCTGCAGTGGAGCGCCGTTACACAAGAGAGATTCCCAATATTTTCGATAACACGTGAATGTGAAGGATAAATAGAAACTAAGCCCTCATTCTCGCAAAATTTAGTTCCAAGTGAAAACTGATGCATCGAAGGTAGGCTAACACTGAAAGACGAAGATGTCTAGCTGCACAATCCAATCCAAAATCACGGTATTAAAAGGGAGGGGGGGTCGCTACCGTGCCAGGAAGCTCCTCAGGTCCGGCATCCAATGTAATCACGCATCTATCGAAAATGCCCAGGGCTCGCAAGCGCGAATTCACATGAGCAGATTTCTGGAGAAGATCCTGCATGGTACTCACGTCCCGGAGGTCCATCAGATAAGCCTCAATCACACTATCCTTCGTCTTGGAATTCCCTATGATCACAATGTCGTGTACCCGCACTTGAACAGGTTCTTTCACCAGCTTCTCCGTCATGGTCTTGATCAAGTTCATGCTAGCCTCATCATCCACCTCCTCCTCCTCCTCTTCATCCCTATCTTGCTCTATCATTCCGTCATCCCGGTATTCCGCTTCCGAGTCCCTCCTCTCTTTCAAATTCTCCTCATCACTCTTCCCCCGCCGATCCCCCATCCCACGATCCATAGCTACTAGGGTTTCGCTCCCTACAACACTAGCAATGAAATAAAAACCTGCGAAACTCTACAATCCTAGACTGCGCTCACGCCTCAGAGTACTAACTCACCTCTAACAATCTCTGAAAATACACCGTCTGGTCATGGCGATCGTTGCCAACGAGCTCTGGTCATGGCGGCAACGCGAGCTTCGGTGCTCTTCCTCGACACACGATGCACTTGCTCAAAAGCTCTGGTTGGTTACTCCGGTTCTCATATTAACGGGTATCAATCAGAGCCGCAGTAGCTTGTGTTTTTACAGGGTTTCAATCCAGGTATCTGTTCGTCTCTCTCCTTCGGGCTTAAAAGAATTTGCCTTGAGCCCTCGAGGTAGGGCTTTGTGCTTTAGTCGTTGCACTTGGCACCGCGGATCAGGCTTCTGCTTTGTGGAACCAGGTTGTGAGGGTGATTCTATTGAAAGCCGTTCGAAATTGTGCTGTTACTCCTCTTTTTACAGTTGTGGTTCTCTCTATCTCCTTCCAAAAGTTTGAAAACCTGTACAGGAGTTGAAATTTCAATGAATTGCTCCACTCTTGCCTTGTTTCGTCCAAGTATATGATAATTTCTTCGAAACAGTGCATTATTGTTACTCGCAACCGGGTAGAAGTAGCGGTTTAGCTGATGTAGTGCCCTTTTTTTCTTTCACAGGGTTTAAAATGCAGCAGATCGTACAAGGTCGCCTTGTAGACAGAGACGTTTGTTTGTTTTTATCAGTCACTTCAGAATAAGAATGGGAATTTTTAAATTGGGATAGAAGGGAGCTGTGATGGAGTAAGCTGAGCAGTGCATGAATGCCTCAAGCGAGGTAATTCTGGACACAATAGAATGAGGAGATTTTGGAAAAGCGTGCGAGACAGGGGCGGGCAAGACAGACGAACTTCCTGTTTTGCTGGCCAGTTCCTTCAGAAAAATCTACTGCTCCGGGACATCAATAACTCTAGCACTGACACTCTTGCTTCTATGTCGTGTCCCTGCTCCTCGACTCGTTCAAGAGTTGCTAGAGATGTGACGACTATGGTACAAATGTTCATGCGTTGTGTTGAATCTAGTTGCGCCTCCTCTCCAAGTGATGTGCCTCCTTTTTCTCAACGCCGGATTTATTCCACTCTGGAAAATTGTGAATATTTTGTGAGTCAAGAATCAGTGAAAAGGAGCAAATTCAGAATAGATGTTGGCCGTGGGATTAGATCTTTCGTCGGCATTACTAGGAACTCAGAAGGGATTGTTTCACCATCTCGAGAATTTCCGTCCGGTGGGAATATATATCATGTCGTCCGATTTTTTCATGCAAGATATGCAACAGCTGCAGCTGCCATTGAGAGGGATTACTCAGTTGCAGGAACGAGGGTTTCTGACGGCGTCAATATTGAAACCTCATTATCTAGCGCTGAGTTAGTTGATGGGACAGAGCCATTGACTACACTTAATGTGGAGCTCATTGAGAAGGATGGGGCTTTATCACATGTCGCGGAACTTGAGACGAAGCTGCGGTGTCTAAGAGATTGGGGACTTACAGACGAGGAACTTGCTAAACTACGTCGTCATGTACCTACTTCTGTCCGAAGTGCCTTGTTAAATAACTCCGTGAAGAAGTTAATTGAGGTTGCAGAATTTCTAGTTGAAGAATGTGGGGTGAAGAAGCTGAATGTCGCAGATGCGTTGCTTGGGAATGTCTTTCTGGCCAGTAGCAGAATTGAAGATTGTTTGAGACCTAAGGTAGGTTTATCTATGTTGTTGCCAGACTCTTAAAATTTGTTGGTGTCCTGTGGACGTCTAAATTATATGACTGAATTTCAGACTTTCTTCTTTGATGGAAGAGCTAAAGTTTGTGGTTTTGAATCACATCTTTTACTACTTTTAAGGTTTTGATTGTAAATTTCAAGGACCGGTACATTCCTGTTTGCTTTGAACTCCATCGCCATAGTAGGCTGGTACTCCGCAGGTTTACTTTAGTCTTCTAAACCATCGTGCAACGTTCGCAGCGGTAGTTAGGAACGAAGAACATGCGTCGGAGGTACCAGGTGTGATATATTGCTATGTCACTTGCTCTTCGAGCATAGAATCTTCACGTTGTTATATTTCAAATATAAGTATTATATATGAAATTATCATCGTTTTATTCATAAATGTTACTTAGTTAAATGCTTAAGGCAACCGAGTCCAGGAATCTTACGTTGATTCGTCAAAATTCTTCTAATTCTCGTTTTTCACTGGACAGGCGTTATACCTGCTATCCCTTGGTATTACTAAGGAACAAGTGGGCAAGATCATAGACCGCCACCCACAAATTTTGACGTACAATATGGAGCAGCGAGTACTGCCCATGCACCGCAAACTCATCAAATGTGGTTTGAAGGTTGGATTTCTGAACTCAAATATCTGTAGAGAAAAGCAAGACATGTTAATTTTATGGGCGCTTTATTTTCCTCTTAAGGGGAAGTTAATTGTTGATTATTTGTTTTCTTCACCGTATTTGTGTCAATAATGGTAATGCATGTGATGTGTAGTTCATCTGAAATCAGGCGTGCATTTCAGATGATATTTCAATGACCCTTTGACATTATCATAACCCTCTGTACTGTTGATGGGTGCTTTGGATACTGATCTACCGCAGATGGAAGGCATAGGAAAGGCTGTGATGAAATTCCCAGGACTCTTTGGCACTGGTATTAACAAGATTGACCGGACTATAGAATTTTTGAAAGCTGCAGGCGTGGTCGAAATAGTCAAGTGTATCTCCAGACACCCGCAGGTATACTGGACAATGCCATCAAATTTAGTGTCTTTCATGGTTTGATGCAATTATTGGTTTGCAAAATTTTATTCACAGGTCAATTCTTTTTACGACAGAAAAGTACCGTTCAGGTCGGTCAATTATAGTTAGCTTACTTGCTGAGACCCAGTTTGCTGATGTTTGGTTACCATTGGCTCCTGTATTCGTACAATTCATGCCGATTTTTTCTAATGGTTATCATTGTGGGATGCAGATTCTAAGCTTGAGCTTGGATGGCAAGGTTCATAACATGATGGCGTTTTTAAAGTCTGAGCTACTACTGGAACCTGAGATTATCAACAAGACTATTGCTATTCAACCATGTATTTTCACTCACAGCGTGGAACACAATGTCCGTCCAAAAGTGATGTATTTCTTACGTCTTGGTCTCGAAAGGCGAGAAGTTGGCAGGTACTAAAAGTGTGCTCCTCAAAGTCACTTGAAAGCATAGCTAGAACACTAAAAGTTATCGTTTCGTTGATTTTCTGGTTTCTGCTCTTGGTCAATGTTTTTATGAAGGTCTCAGTTGTGCAGTTAGTCTATTTTCATTGATATGTTTTGCATGCATCTAGCAAATCTCTTTGCTCTGCTATTGTTAAGGTTTCATGCAAGATTTAGTTGTAATAATTATTAGAGCATAATATTTTCTATACAGTCGCTATAACCTAACTATTTTGTGATTATTTTTACGACGATTTTCGGGGAAATGTGTTGTGGAAATGTCTTTTGTGTAGCACCAACTGTCGTTTCTGGTCAATGATTTTACTAAGTGTTTAGATTGCCTGCATCACTTTTCAGAGATGCATTTGCGTTGTAACGGATGCTTCTCGTAATAGCATGAACAGTCAGATGTATAGTGTGTGCAAAGTTAGATTATCCTTATACTTTTAGCGAAGTAGTCATGACGCTTTGTGTATGATTTTAATGTGTGCAGAATGATTGCTGTGTACCCAGCTCTTATTGGCCTCAGCTTGGAGACCTCCATCAAGCCAAAGATCGACTTCCTTCTTAATGTAATGAACAGGAGTGTTAACGAAATTGTTTCATTCCCTCAATATCTTAGTTACAGTCTTCCTTGTCGCATCCAGCCTAGATACGAGTACCTCGCAAACAGGGGCAGAAATGATATCAGTCTTTCATCAATGTTGACATGCAGACTTGATATTTTCAATAAGCGATATTCTAGTGGCTTCGACTTACCTAGCTGTTAGGTGGCAGATTGAAATGAAGCTCAAGACGCTGTCGATGTTGAATACAGAGATCGGTACAGATAGAATTAAAAAGTGAATTTTTTAAGGGTTAGTATCTTGAGAATAACAGCCGTCACCGTTTATCCCGAAGATTTAGGTCATCGTGTCATTCTATCTAGAATATCCTCAGGATAACATTGATTGGTTTTGATAGTTTTCTTGAACTTCAAAACTTAGGAAATTCAAAATTTAATCTACTACTACACTTGAACCGAAATGTGCACTGTACAAATGACTTCAGAAGACCCTTAACAATTCTAGGTCAAATGTTCCTTCAAATTCCATTGCAGCGAAATTGGATAGGTGTTGTGTGTTTAGAGACAATATCATATTAGTTACCAAAAAAAATGCATTTGGAGCATGTACAAGTGAGCATAAAAGACAACTAAGTCATGCACATAGTTGTGTCCACCAATTCAATTGTTCCTACTAGCTACAATGAAAGAACTTTGACCTAGGTCATTGCTAATCAAAATTAAGGAAGATCTTTGAATTCCAGTCAGTCATTTTTTGACAAAATATTTCCTAATGGATTCACTTGTACGCATAGACATATTTGTTATTTTGTAATAAACTTTACAAAATATTTCCTAATGGATTCACTTGTCCGCATAGACATATTTGTTATTTTGTAATAAACTTTGTTAAAATATTGTTGATGAGTCATTAGATATTTATTAATATATATATATATATATATATATATATTAAGAACAATAATATTTTTGGTTAAGATAATGAAGGATTTATTATAATGTTGCAAACATCACAAATTTTAGTGGTCTCCTATATAAGCTATAATATATTTGTAAGTCAAACCTCTCAAGCAATGACAATGTCAACAAAAAAAAAAAAAAAAAAAAAAAAAAAAATCTTCAAAACATAATTTGTCTTACATAAACTTTTTTTTAAACAAAATTTTAAATTCATGCAAGATACAAAATAGGCCTTACTTTCTTTTCTCCCAAGTCTATAAGTTATTTTTTGTTATTTTTTGTTTAATACTTAGAATTCTAGAATAGAACTCCTACCAAATTAGAAGACTACCAAATTTAGTTATAAATTTTAGA
The DNA here is from genome assembly GCA_036785485.1 of Physcomitrellopsis africana. NCBI lineage: Eukaryota > Viridiplantae > Streptophyta > Bryopsida > Funariales > Funariaceae > Physcomitrellopsis > Physcomitrellopsis africana. The sequence goes on along the minus strand of JAWRVF010000304.1, from coordinate 228,718 downwards.
AATTACAACACAATGATATAAAATGTAGCTCAGAGTCAAGATAAAATAAACAAAATCAAAATTTAAAAGATATTGACTAATAGCCAATTACTTCCAATTAATAAGATTAAAAAATAAGTATATAAAAAATTATTCTACCATCTTGAAATATATAATATTATAATCTTTAGTTTCTTAGATACATAAAAAGAAGTAGTTAAAATTATTAGATATCTTAATCTATTGAATCTAAAAAGATTATAATATTATCTAGTATTATTTTATATCAATTCTTTAATATATTTGCAAAAAAATACTAAGTTTCTTAGTTTTTATACAATTTACTAACTTTTTCTCAATTATAAGGCTAATTTTGGTCTATTTTTTAAAAATTTGATATTGAATTTTTTTTAATTTCATTATTGTGCAAAAATCAATATCACTTTTAATTAATCAAAGTGGCTTGATTAATAAGAAGTTTGTATTATTTATAACAAATATACTCATTTCATAAAAATATTATTTAGTTTGGACTAGAAAAAGTAAGATGATGGTTATTATTTGTACTTTTGTTATCTTATACATTTTTAATCTTTCTTTGGACTAAAGTTGTAGAGCAAAAAATCAATTAGAATCAAGATCATATTTTCCAAGTTTGTAAAGTTCTATTCTTCTATAAAAAAATGTGAAATTTTTTATATTTAAAAAACTTTGTTAAAGTGATTTAATAAACCACTTTTTAACAAATTTATTGGAACCTCTTTGGACTCCATAATATTAATTTTTTCTTCAAGTTGTTTGATTGTTTGTTTTGTTTTATTTTATTTTATTTTTTTCACATTTCTTATAGAACTTTTTCTTTGCAGTATTCTCTTTCACCCTTCTAAAAAAAAATCTTTATTTTAATTTTTAATAGAGATTTTAATTCTCATAGAAATAAGTTTACTAAGAATTTTGTTTGGTATTGGTTTAGATACAAAATTATTAATAATTTTTTATTATTAAATTTTTTTAAAAATCTAGATTATTAATATATTATTTAATTGACTATGGCTAGGTATATAATAATAGCAATGAATATGCCATTCTTATCTTCTTGACTTTTGCATAAAAAAGTTTATTAAATGAGTTAAAGATGGTAAAAGTATTAATTAATCTTTGATATACATGCCAATTTTTATATATATATATATATATATATATATATAGATTTTTCTACAATCAATAAATTTTTATTTAAATTATTAACTATATTTATATTCTAACTAATAATTTATAAATATCCTTGTAATAGGTTGTTAGCTTCTTCTTAGCTACTTAGTTCTTTTACATTATCTTTTACATCTTAGATTTGAATTATCTTTTAAACTAATCTTAAAAATAAAAATAAAAATATGTAAAAGAGACTATATATTAAAAATTAATTGCTTAAGAAGAAAATAAACTATAATATCTATATTGGCTTATATTCCACTAGATTTGAATGCATAAAAGAAAAAAAAGAAAAAAAAGAAAATTATTACAAATGCTTTTAATCTTAATTAGAAAGATTGGTTTGCTTCTTATATTCTTAATCTATAAGATTTATGTTCTTTATTATTTTTTTTAAATGTTGTATCTTAATTGCAAAAAATCCTAAGTATTAGTTAAATTTTGTTGTAGATCTTAGGTTTTTAAGTCTCCAAATACTATAACTTAGTGTATTGAGCTACATTCTAAAATATTGTGGACATGATTAAATTAATTTTTTTGTTTCTAAAATTTATATACTATATATATTCAACTTAAGATCTATTAATAGTTATTGCTATTAAAGATTAAATATGAATAAGCCATATTCTATTCCAAAAATAATTTTTAAAAAAGTTTGTTAAAATATTTTTCTTGTAGAAGAATTACATAATGTCATTAAAGAAATGGCTAATAGATTAGTCTTGATAAGGTTGGTATAGAATTTTTCAAGATATTTTAGAATATAATAGAAGAGATTACTTAGATTTGGTTTACCAAGCCATTGCTAGAAGTGTCTTTTCTAAATAATTAATCAAAGAAAACTTAATATTTATAAAACAAAAGTGGTAATATATAATTTTAATAAAAAATAATCAAATAAATGAATGCAAAGAATATACATTTATCAAACTAAGTAGGACAACAAATTTTGAGTTAATATACAAATGATTCTATTCTAATTAGTAAAAGAAAGAAATAAGTAATATCTAATATAGTGGCCATTCTACAAAAGTTTTATATGGCCTTTAGATTAGAAATTATCAAAGCCAACTCAACAAGTATTGGTAATATTTTTTTTATTCCAAAATCTTATTTTGCTATAAGTTTTACTTAGATATGATCTAAAAAAAATAAATTTAGTAAACTTCTTGGCATATCAAATGATATTTTTTTACAAATAGATAAGTATAATATATATATTTTTATAACCATATCAAATAATAAATTAAACTAAAAATACTTCATAAAACTCAATATAGTTAATAGAACTACTATAGCAAATACTATATTTTTTTATTTTTTTATTTAACTATTGTTTTATTTCCAAATCAAAAAAAATTAAGTCTAAAATTTAGAAATTTATATAGAAAAGTACACAATTATTGATTTGGATCAAAGTAGTTTAATAAATTTGTTCAAAATCTATATATATATATATATATATATATATTACAATTAATAGACTTGAAAGAATTTATAACTATATTTCTATTTAAATTTATAATTCATATTCTAAAAATAAAAATTAAAGATCAAAATTATTTTGAATATGGTTTTAAAAAAAGTGTCAATAATTTTAAATGGTTTTAAATATAACATATTTAGTAATTTTTAGAAAATTATGATCAAACTTCATATAGGCTCTCAATTTGCAATATAAGTAGAATCTAAAACCTAAAAAATAAAAATAAAAACAGATTGAGCTTGGACTAAAATAATTAATTTTTTAAAATTTAAATTTCTAAGATTATTATATTAATTGTGAGATTTTTTAATTTAATAAGATGCAAGCTTTTTATAAATAATTTTATACTATTTCATAAAAAAAGCTTATAAAGAATTAAAAATATATATTTAATAAACATATTTGAGCATTTCTAATGCAAACAGAAGTAGAAAAAAATTTAATATTACCATTTGAGAATGATATTTTTAAAATATGTTACAAACATATTTTTTAGATAGTGGCTCAATACTCTTAATTTCACTGTACCATGTAGATTTAATATTATAATTTTTTAAAAAAAATAAAAAAATAAAAAATAAAAAACTTCTATTTATAATATTTTAATTCTTAAGCATGCCAATAAAAATCAAGTAAAACAAGTCAATTTTATATTTAATTCTTATATATTAAATATATTCTAAATTGGAAATAAATCTAAGATATAATATTAGAGATAAAAAAATTTAAATATATTGAAAAGTAATAAAATAATTTTAATAGAAGAAAAATAAATAGAAATAAAAAAATCTATAAAACAATTTTAAACTTAGGTATTATTAAATAATTAATTAATATAAATTAAAATAAATCAAATATTTTAAAAAATACTAAATTATTTAGTAGATTTACTAATAAACTAAAATTTGACCTCTTCATACATATATGGTACTTAGATAAAGCAATAGTGTTATGCAAAGCCAAATTAAAAAGGAAATTCATGTAATCAATTCATCTTTTATAAGATCTTATCTAGATTAAATTAAAAAAATATGTATAAAATCTATATTTTATATTCAATTAAAAAGGCATATAATATATTTTTTAATTTATTAAAAAAAAAATCTAATATGGCTTATTTTGCATAAAATACCTATAGCAAATGCTTAGACAATAAGAGTTAATTTAGATATAGCAAATAATTATAACTTGTACATTTCCAACACATTTCAAATAATACTTCACAAATTTTGCAAATCCCTATAATTTAAGAGAAATAGAATTAAAATAATTTTGTGGCAAAACATCTACTAAAGTTCAAATGCCTTAGGATTAGGTGGACTTTTTTTAAAGAAATAAGCATGTAAACCATTTAAATTCAAAATAAAATTCTAATTTTTGAAAATAAGTTTTAAAGCAAGAAATACACAAGAAAATTTTTCTTGGCAAGTATACAAGACTATAGGCTAAAATTAAAATTGAATTTAAAAAATTAAAAATACATACATCTTTTTTATGTATTAAGATAGTTTGTGGTTTCTAATAGAATCTTAGAAACCAAAAATGCAATGCAAGTTCTTTGATATTCTGGCAACACCCAAAGTGGTCTAATTATACACATACCAATTGAGAGTTAAAACTTAACCAAAGTATAGTATTTTGAATTGCTACCCTAGCTCTACCTTAAAAAAATGGGTATTAGAGTTTACACTGCCTTCAATCTATATATATACATATATATATATATATATATATATACATATACACACATACTCTCTCACATATATATATATATATATATATATATATACACACATACTCTCTCACATATATATTATGAGCTCACCCTATTTGTCCAAAAAAACATACAAAATAAACAAACAAAAGAAAAAAGGTCAACCCTACGGTGGCCATCTCCCAGTGGAGCAAGGATCCAGAGACTGACTGGTATCAGAACTTCTTCTCAGAACCAGAAATCACCACTCTACCATTTACCGACACTTCCCTCCGATGGAAAAATCGACCCCCTCACGCAACCTCTACACTTGTGGGCTTCTAATTCACCGACACGTGATCACCGAAAAAACGCCACGTGCAATAGTGTCAGCGGGACTCGTGAACGGCACTCATCGACCCTTTGAATTCCGGAAACTTCCTTGCCGAGAACAAAGATCCACCTGCATCTTAGTTCGGTAAGAACCCATTAGTTGATCAGGGAGAGGATGGTATTTACGATTGCTGCTTTTTGAGATAAGTCGGACGAAGAAAATTCGAGAATCTGGACACTTGTGCAGTTGTGGTATGGCGATGGATGCGGCCAGCCGATGACCACACCGGGTACGGAGAGTGTACTTCCAGAGGACGGCGAAGCATGAGCGAGGTACCACAACAGGTCGATCTGTGCTTTTGTGGATCTGAAGTGTGGACTAATCACACCGTGAGCAAGTACCATGGGCCCCAGCAACGGAGTTTCATAACCATTTGTTAAATATTTGTTCTGGTTTTGTGAAGCTTTGTGACGCGTCGTCAAGCCGCAAGTGATGACCGAGCGCTGTGGCTGAACGAGCGCGGAAGGATCAAGTCCTGGTTTTGCCACTCGCTCTGTTGTGCAGACACTCCCAGTTTGCGGTTTCCTCAAGGTGGGTCGTGTTCTTGGGGTGCGAGTGAATTGATTGCGTTGAGCGTTGCTGATCGTTGTGTTTCGACCCGAGCTGGGAATGTCTCTTGAGCTTCCCAGAAAACGAATGTAATCAGAGAGCGTTTTTCACAGACTCGGTCAGAGACTTGAGAGTTGAGAACAAGGCTGTGTGCTTCTGTGGCGGTTCTAGCGTAGTGTACTGCTTGTTGCTGCTTATTGCTAGTTCGATCTTGTCCTCTGTCTTCTTAATCTACTCTGGTGTTAGCTTTGCTGTGAGCCCCTGTGGACTCCTTGACTCGTTGTTGATGCGAGTTACTATTGTGTAAGTTCAGATCAGCCACAGGAGCGAAGTGGGCGGACTTGAGTTTCTGAATCTTACGAGGTGAAAATGAGTAACGGTACGTTCACTTAACTGTGCTTGGGCAGTCAATTTGAATCGCTATGTTTCGATCGGCAGTCTATGGTTTTGTCAATGCTGTGAGTATGTTGTTTTGAACTATATATATGCTTGGAGCTAAGAAACTCGAATGTTTGTTTCCTTTCTTTTTGTAGGCATACAAAGTGTTTGGGATGATGACGAAGCGAGGGTGCCTGTGGAGCGGCCGATCCACAAAGTGCGGCTCGTGCAGTTAATAAAGCACCATTTGCGAGACTGGTTGTGGATTGGGGTTATGATAGTTCTGGAGATTATTATCTACGTCGTCATTCCGCCATTTGAACGACTCGTAAATGAAGATAAGATGCAAGACTATAAGTACCCAACAAGTCCAGACACTGTGCCCGTGTGGGCTATTGGGGTAAGACTTCTCATACCTTTTTGCTGGAACAAATGCCTGCCTCGAGACGATGCGTGTTGCTGCATCGTTCTTCATATTCATGTGCGGATGAGGATGACCAACCATTTGAACCTACTGGGTCACTGATGTCAGTCTTTCAGAGCAACACCTAACACGAATTTTTCCATTGAATATCACAACCAGGTTATTGCTGTGCTGATTCCGCTCCTTATTTTCCTCGCTTACTACATCAAGAGGAGAAGTGTGAGAGACTTTCACAATGCTTTTCTGGGTGAGTAGTGATCGATTGCATATACTCTTTTCTCTACTCCGTCTTTTGGTTGTCCGTCATGTCTGTTATGTCTGTGAGATGAAGGGCTGTCAGGACCATGAGGAAATCTGTTGTATCCTTCATTTCGTGCGAAGAAGGAAGTCATTTGTTTTAGTTTATTTTTTATAAAGAAGTTTCTTTGTTTGTATTTTTTTTAATATGCCCCTAGCGAAGTGAGTTCAGGAGCTGCTCATAGTCACATGGCTTACACTAATTTCCATGTGCATATATCTATGACGACAATGTTCCTTGAATCTTAAAGCGACTAAATTTTGCAGCATTTTGGTTCTGTATGAATATGGTCCATGTTCTCAAAGATTAGATTTTCTCTCTCATGCTACCTGATAGATATATGAATATATGCTCATGTTATATTTCATGGATTCTTCTTCTTACAGGCCTTGCAACGGCAATCACTTTGACTGCGCTATTCACCGATTCCATAAAGAACATGGTTGGAATGCCTCGTCCTGACTTTTTCGATCGATGCTTTCCTGACGGTATCGTGGTAAGAACTTTCCTCTGAGATGTTTGATTGTCTGGGTTTCTAGAACCGAGTTAAGAATGTGATCTGATGCAAAAAAAATGTGGGATAATTGACGCTGCAGGTATACTCAAACGATGAGTATAGACGAGCACTCTGTAATCCCACAAACAGGAAGGAGTATGTCGATGGCTTCAAAAGTTTTCCCAGCGGGCATGTGACATGTACGCGCCTGTGAATTACAGCTCAATTACACTTCGCTCCGCAGGAAATTAATGCTTTGATTTAGGTGTTGTATGCATGGTATCACTTTGGTATGTAATTTGAGGATATATGTAATCCTGGAGAGGGTGTGAGCTACTAATTTGATGGACCTTCCAGGCAGTCTTAACTCGGAAGCTTCATTTCTCTTCACTTAAAAGGAAATAATTGGTACGCTTAGTGTGGGTTCTCAGTAAAAATTATATTGTTCCGTTTTCGTCACAATTGGCATATGCGAAAGGAGCTTTTAGAATCTACAGACTTCAATGGTTTCGTCATCTGAAAAATCTACTGTGGATGGTATTTCAGGGTGCTTCGCTGGCCTTGGTTACTTGTCACTATACTTGGCTGGAAAACTGAGCCTGTTCGACAGAAGGGGCTACTCCTCCAGAGTATTTTTTGTGCTGCTTCCTCAATTAGCCACGGTGTTGATTGCCGTTTCTCGAGTGAATGACTATAAACATCGGTGGGTGGATATCATCGGTGCGTCTGTGCTAGGTGAGGCTTTATCTATCAACTTTAAGTTCCTTTATTTCCTTCCGCTCTAGAGTGTTGTAACAGAGACTGATTGTACACCAGGTCTTGCAGTAGTATCTCTAGTCTTATCCTGTTGGCGGATGCTACGACTGCATTAGCGGACTCTCGTGGACTCAATGCCAGAAAACGTATCGCAATTTCTAATGGAAAGTGTTTAATCCTGATAACCATTGTTTCATGAACTATGCAGGACTGCCCATTGCGTATTTCTGTTACAGACAACACTTCCCAAGTATTTATGCAGGATCATGGGGTAAGTCTTCAGAATCTGTGCATGTAACTGAAAATCTGCATCTGCTTGTTCTACATGAATATTAGAGGTTATTTCAAGTCTAGTAGCTATTTCAAAAAAAAATCGTTGCTACTGTTTTGTTGTGGCTTGTTGGTTTTGAACAGCTGGATACCCATATGAGTATGAACCGCAAAAAATCTTCAGTCATGGCTTACATGGCCCTCGAGCGACTGCAACAACAAATGCGCCCCAAAATGATCTGGAAATGGGAAGACCAGACAAGACACAAGTGCAAGGAGAATCTGTCCAAATGCAGTAGAAGACTTGCAACATACCTTCCTTTTCATTCCACCAGCACATAAATCATTAGATATGCAGTGGCTTTGTTCGAGGATGGAATATTATTTCTGTTAAAAGTTGTATTCTTTTTGAATAGCATGATATAGAATCAAGCTGGTTTATCTATCGCGTCGGCAACGGATTTTTAGCTTCAAGTTCAATTGTGGTAGCATTGAAACCTTCTAGCTTCAGATGTTCTGAAATTTTCTCAATACCCTAGTGTCTATCTGGAAATTGACAAACGCTGTGCAGGTGTAACATAGATATTTTGCTTACTAGCAGCTGCAAGGATTTCCATTGATGATAGAGAAATCCTTAAAGATTTTTCAGATGGATTGGCGACTACAATGCCTGGGTTTTATCAATGCAATTGTCGACTTTTACGAGTGCCCTTGCTAATTGCGCAATGTTTCATTTATTCAGCAATCTGTGTTCAAGTCCTTGAAACTCGTGCATTGGTAAATAGAGTAGCCTGACAATCAGGTTTGGAGTTGAAAGTAAATAGTTAGAAGCAACAGTTACACACGCCCACCTATGTCTGAAGATGGAATTGGAGTGTAGACCTCAATAACTGCAACGAAATGGGTCTACTGTAACAAGAGCACAAAAGTAAACAAACAAAACAACTCCCTGAACTGCAGGTCAGACAGCTGATCAGATTGTTGTATATGACACATTAAAATGAACTAGATAGCTACACAGAGAGAGAAACTCTCCGCTTGTGCTTCCACTCGCATCCATCTAAATCAGACTTGTGACGTGAGTTACGGCTACTATCACGCAACAGTCATTTGACAAAGACTGAAGCACTGTCTAATGTTCTCTCTAAAACTAATGTTCCTTCAAACGGCAGGAACCGAAGACCAAATTATATTAAACAAAGACCAAATTATATTAAACAAAGACCAAATTATATTAAACAAAGACCAAATTATATTAAATTATTAAAACAAATTTATTTAAGAGAAGAATTGTCTAATTCCAATTCTTTTAGCTTACCTAGACTTCTAAAATGTATGCAATATTGTCTTTATTATTTGGAAAATATATAATTAAATATAAAAGATATAATTGGTTGAATATATGTTTATTGTAAGTGAAATACATTTTCTTTATGCCAAATAAATCAAAGAAGTATAACTTTTTTTCCTCCTAAAATTTTAAACCATATATTAAATTACTAAAATTAATGATTTTGAACCAAAGTTTCTTGCTATTTTGTATTTGCAACCATTTTATTTTTAAACTATCCAATTTTGAGTTAATAAATTATTTATCTAATTTTGTTGCTTATGTCATTTGTTTAGCTTATGTTAGACATTTATATATTTTAAAAGGTCTACACATAGATTTTATAATAGAAATAATTTTTACTAAAAACATAATTCTAATCATATATAAAAACCTTGCCACCAAATAGATGATTTGGCAAAACAAAGGACTTTATCTTTATCCTCTTTACCTTGGATCATAATCTAATCTTGCAACTGAAACACATTAATTGCAGTTGATGGTTTCGCACTAGACAAGCTCTCACAGATGGAGACTACGGGATCTTGCGACGTGACCTCCACGATGATGCGGATAGAGGATTCATAAGATTGGAGCAGTTTTGAGGAGATATTAAACGCCGAGTCAGACAGAGCAATAATACAATACACTGGGATGAGTTTTTGGGATCCAGCAATGATCTAGCAGAGGAGACCTCCTTTCCTAATTTCAGAGATGAGTAGCAGCAGCAAATGAGATACTCGCATACTACTAGCAAATCTCGTGAATCGCATCAGGGGAACCGCATATTCGAACAGTGTAACAGATGTACAATTCTAGGCTCCACAGTTGGCTCTTCTATACCTCTCGACCGCACGAAGATAAAGGGGTTTACGATCTTGGTGTAAGTATGCGTCAACTGTACATGAGGAAACCACTAAGGACCATTACAGAAGTAGATACAAGCTCGCTCAGGTAAAAGGGAGAAATAGGGAGAGGTACGTACTGCCTCCAAGCTAGCACCACACAATGAGATCTTGTGTGACAAAGTTTCGAAATCCACTCTGCGAAGTGAAGGATTTCATCTTCTCAGTCATCAATAGACCGCGGTAAAATAATTAGAGCTAAGTGACCCACTTTTTGATTCCTCAATAATGCCATGCCACAACTCATTCTGTACTTCAGCTCCGAGCCAGCAAATTGTCGTACTCAGTTGCATTGCCGGTTACTGCACAATGGTCTCTCAAAATTTTTGTGCTAGTCATATGCGCACGTATCAAATTTGGTCTTGATCAAAAAAACTCGAAAATTTTCCTTTCCTTCCTCACTGCTCTTTACCGTGCCTGGCGCAGTACTCATTTCGAAAACCTTTGCTAACAGAAGCAATTTGCGACCGTGAATGGTAAGATTTTACTTGAAGCTGCAGCCTGCCTCTTACTGATGGCAAACCATCTTTGCCGTCTTCAAATTTAATTTTGAGGGAAGTGGGTAGAATACTGTCCGAATATCTGGATTGTTTCGGAAAATGGCCAGTCCTGATCAGAGGTGTGAGGCATCTTTGAGCCGCGTGCCCCGCCAGAACATCAACTGGCGACCTGGAGACAAGTTTTCAAGACAGCTAGTGTGCCATCAATGATTCCGACCAATGTCCATCGATTCAGTGACTAGGAGGCCAAGCGGCACCTGCAGAACGACACAACCAAGCTTTAGACCCCACATTCGCACAACACAGACTGATCCATCTACAGGGCGATTGAAGCAAACATAACACCCCGAATCATTCGACCATTACGACGCACAGAATTCACCTCCACCACATGACCAGCACTAGTGCATCGATCGACCTCTGGTTGACTCACACACAAACCGTAACGAACCATAAAACCCACTGAACCTCCAGCCAAGGGCATTCAATCACACAACCATCACCGCAACTATCACCGGCACACCGCGGCGTATTCTTTCTCTCGCTCATTGACAAGTGGCATTGTAGATTCTAACGATCGGCTCAACCTCCAAGGCAGCATGCATGCATCAGCGCTAGATTTCTGTAGTGAGCATCGGTAATGTCGAAACAGTTGGAAATACACACACACACACTAGACAATGAGGTCGGTGGATTGAAGTGAAGGCAGTTTGAGGCGGGTCGATCTGAGTAACGGCGTCGCTTGCAGATCATGTTCCTGAGTATTTCGATCCATTGCTGAGAGTATCGCATCTGCTCCGCCGCAAAATCGTTTCATGCCGCCCGCCGCGCGCTGCGTCGATTCATCGATGGGAGCGTTTTTCGAAGCCCGAGCAGCGGCGCTTGGATGCGGGCATCAGCGCACAAAATCATCCATGTGGTGAATGGTTGTCATCTTTTAACTCTCATTCGTTTCCGGTTTATGGTTTTCATCTACTTTAAAGTTCGCTGTGATTTGGATGGATAACTTCAAAAAAAGTAACAGTACAAATCGGTTTTGTTTTTAATTATTGTTTTCCAAAATATAAACACACATAAAAGAAAGATCTGGCAAAGCTAATATGAGACAATGTAATACTAACAACTATCATATATAAAATAAAATTAAAAAAAAAAAGAAAAGTAAATACCAGTTTCAAAAATTTTCAATTTTATGAATTTCAAAATCGACATGGAAAATTACTGATCATTAAGAAAACAATATTTGATGGTTTGATGGTTGCAAACATGATCATGTCAAAATTTACAATTCATGAGATAAGAATAATTGTTAATAAGAATAATTATTAATGTTGGCTTCATAAGAATACTTATTTTGAATTCCAACCCAATTTGCATTTTAAAAAAACCTTTTCATATCAATACATTAAATTGCAAGAAAATAGCTTATACCCAACAAGTTATCAAGTATAACATAGTCATTTTCACTATCAAACAATGTATAAAAGTTGGCCCTTGGTGGCTGTTAAATCATAACACTTACAACTAATGCAAGATCAGAGTGTATGTCCACTATGGTATACATCAACAAAATTAATGCAACCTGATATTAAAATCCTTTTATCTCATCTAAATCTCTGCAAAAGATTTTCATTGGATTTGGATTCCTATATGTTGAAGCACTTCCTCAATGTACATGTATTGATCTATAATTGTAGTACAATTGGTGTAATCTTTTATAAAATCAACTCCAAATAAAAGTTCAATTCTCCATAATCCAAAATTTTGGTGATTTTTTGAAACAGCATCAAAGAAATTTTACTCACATGTAGCATGTACTCAATATTTTTGCAAAGTTTTCTAAATTAACCCATGTAAATATTTTCATCTTTTCTTTTTGTCTTCAAAAACCATTTTACAAAAAATTAGTGTATTTCTATGTACATGAAAATTTTAATTGCAAGGGTAATTTTATAGTTGTAAATTTGGTAAAATAGGTAAATAAATAATCAACAAACAGCAACAACAAAGTTTTTTTTAAAAAAAATCTATACCAACGAACTAAAATAATTCTATATCCTTATGTTTAAAAAATCTTTGTATATTTTTAAATATATACACAAAATCACATTTGGATTTTACTTCATCAACTTAGATGCATTTTAAAATCTTCACAGACATTTTAATCTTTTTCTAATTATCATATTAAAATTCATCACAGTTATATTTTTTATCTCCAAACACACAAACTTCTGCACCTTTCTTCCTTCATAATATCCAAAAGTACACACCATTGATCTTTTCTGCATCAAAATTGTTCGTCACACAGTTAGCATGTAGAATCAAAATTTAGCTTAAAATGCTACACATCATAAATAAAGCTTTTAAATATAATAGATATATACTTTTTTTTTGTCCATTCCTTTAATATTGTGATTTTACGTTGAGATCATTACATTTTGAGCATCTTAAGTTTATTTATATATACATTTATTTATTTATTTATAAATAATAATTTAAAAACATCAAATTATTCCTATAAAGATTGTTTTTATTAGCATATATAAAAACACACAATCTATAATATCTTATTAGCATAAGTCATTCTACTACCAAGAAAGGTTTTTTTACAATTATGTTATTTAACCAATCTTTTCATATCAAATCTAAGACATTAGTTTCTAATTTTTAATATACTTTCTATTATAAAAAAAATTAACTGATTTTTTTAAAATAAAATATTAATAGCCAAGAAAATAATAAGAAAAATCATAATTCATTATAAATTATTTTAATATAAAAATAACAATAATATTTATAACATCTATTTTTGAAGTAAAGATTTATAAGTTGGTTTTTCAATACACATTGCTACCACTTCTTTATTAGAAGTTTTCATTGTATTATATGATTGTTGTTTTTATATACAAAAAAATTAATCCACTAACAATGGCACCAAGACAAATTCTTGCTAAACATTACTTTAGATTTGTAAAAAAGAGAGATATGATTAAATACACAAATTAGTACAATTTAGTTTCTTGACGTAATTATTGTACAAATATGGCTCAAACAAATAAGTTGTTATTTAAAATAGATATCAATTAATATAAATCATGATATTTAAGTATATTTTCTAAAAAAAATAGATTTGATAATATCAATATTTTATAATGATGGTCAAAGATTATTGTAGAAAGTAGGATTATATAATTATGACATTTTAAGAAAAAGAGTAAGTATGTCTAGCATTGGGTCTTGCAATTATAAAGATAGTTTCAAAAAATTTAAGTAATACAACAGTAGAGAAATTAGTCACAAGCAAGATAAAAATTGGACCAAGTAGGATTTTAGCAACAATATTTGCTAAACAATATAGTGAGATAGGAATAGCAAGACCATCAAATAGATCGCTAGGATATAAGACAAAAGTTGTGAACAACATTAATATAGGAATTAATTTTAAATAAAATAAGTAACTTAGATCTCTATCAAATCAAACAATATATTTTTCTTATTTTTGACAAGAATTTGTATAAGAATGGAGAACTAACAAATGACTTCAATCACATCATTTTTGGTCACAAACTCTTTTCTAGATGGAATGGCTTTATACCTATCAAAAGCATCCCTACAAAGAATCCTTTGTTTAGTGGCTCTCAAATCAACATTCTATATGCACAATATAGTTGTCACATCTAATTGGCCATATATGTATATTAATATAAATATAAAGATATAAAAATAGAGACCATCTTGAGTATCTACAAATCAAAAAAAGTATTCATTATTACATTGCTATAATATGAGAGTTGGAAAAAATTTATATAGGAGAATATTAGATCAATCCACTTCAAACTTAAATCAACCCACATGTCTCTACTTTACTCTTCCTGCACTATTTAGGGCTTTGCACTCCCTCATCCACTCCCTCATCAATCCTGGTGATGTGCTAATTTTGCAATAGGGTGAAAGGAATAGAGAATGGAATTCTTGGGAAGGACTATAATGGAGCAGCTCAAAGGAAGTGTGGGAAAGATTAGTGATTTTACATCAGAGGGAAGTTGGTGAATTATGAAGAAGGATTGATAAGCAAGATATAGCAAGAAGAGAAGTTTTCAAAAATGCATAATCATGAAAATAATTAACAGCTATTCTAGTAAAGACAACAATTATATTTTGCTAAAAGTAGGTTGATTTAAAATTTAGGTGGATCAATTTAATATTCCCCTATATGTATATATATATATATATATATATATGATTGAGTTATTGGTACAATTGTACTCTAATAATTTTCATTCTAATAATTTTCATTCTATGCAAAGAATCAATGCAAACTGTGGCTGATACCACTTGTTGCTGAGATTTTGTTGAAATCAGTTTCCAATTTGAGAAACATGTGTAATTTGGTTCCTAACCGACGGCCCTTAATGATGTTGGAGATGCTTCACCAGTCATGTAAGCTTCTGACGTAAAAAATATAGAAATGCCAATAGAGAATGAAACCTGAATCCTTCTCAGAAGTTTCCCCTCATCAACAGCACATGGAATAGAATACAATTCAGTTAGGAAATAGAGAGGCAACAGATTATCAGAAGAAGAAACAGTAGATGCTTAAAGTTATCGGAATGCACCCCAGGGACAGGGATTGAATCTTCAACCTGTGATGAAACTTTAAATTCTGATCGAACTTCCAACTTAGTACAGTTCAATAACTGGTGATTTCTGAACATCAATAACTGGTGATTTCTTAACTCTTTCAGCAAAGATCTCCAACTAACACTCATTTCAAAAACGCTTCGCCATCCCACAATGATATTTCAAAGGTCCACATGAAATAAAAGCATCCAATAACAGGAGAAAACAAACTCGCAAGGACTCAAGACGCACCTAGCTGCACCACATGGTAAACTTCTACTTCAACGACTCACGGAATAAAAAATTCTTTCTCGAGTATGGAAAGCGCTACAACTGCTGGAGACAGCATCCAACAATCGGACGCAAAGTCCTTACTTTAAGCACAACATATTCTGCCAGAGTGTCGTGATAAAGGTACCTACTAGTTATTACCTTTAATTGTATCGAAAGAATTTACAGTTCTTACGACATCTGTAAGCAACGTGGTGCAAGACACGGACACTAACTACTGCGTGTGGGACCGAATAACCTTCCTTTTGTCGCTGAAAACGACTTCATAGGCCACTGTAAGCTGACAACGAAGAGTGTACGAACTCAATTTGAAATCGTTTGGCTGTTGTGCTGTTCCCGTACATCTGCCAACTGTGATTGACCGAGTGTAGAGGAGAACAGGCACAACCACAGATGATACACATTTTCAGGAAGTCGATGTCAGGAGGTTAGTCTCCAATTCCTAACAGTGACAGAAGGGAGTAATCCATTTCCCCATCTATGCTGAGGGCTTCACCTAACGTTGCAAAATCAGCAATCGACGCCCACTTTACTTTTTCTTAACTAGTTTACCAGTTTACACACTTCAGGTTGCAGACAGGGGCCACATTACATATCAAAACCCCCAGACAACTGAAAATGTAAAAAGGAAACCAAGTGCATGATTGATGTGACATTATTAACGGAAAAATAAAATATTCGCAATGTCAATGGTGCCCATGGACATTCCCTTGATAATATCTGAGACCACAGTACTTGCACACGTGTGGACCTTTCCCATCTAGGCTTATGTACTCTATCGGGTGACCCAAAGCAGGATCCGTCCCTGTACAAAAAACAGAAAATCATAAATAAGACATTCACTTACTAAAACTTCAGTATTGCAACACACTGCTGAAATTAAATTTCACTTACTGCTAATTCACTTGGAATCACTCAAAACTACATCAAAACAGAAGTGGTAATAACTAACACAAAAGCATAAAATCAAGTAAATGCGAAGTAGATATACCTCCTTCACAAGCAACAACGCGAGCATCAACTTTGATTGGAGGTACTTCATTAATCAATTCCATGGGCGACCTTTTGTTTTCGGTATTCTGATTTCAAACAAATAAGCAAAATTAGGTTAGGGTTTGACCTGCAGCTGTAGAACTATATCTCCCATATGTAGTTCAAACCTTTGCGTTATCAAACAAAAGGTAAATGACTGCTACACGTTTTACGAAGTTATGGATGAGAAGACACTCTAACCGAAAATAACTCACCAGAGAAAGGTATGTCTTCACAAATACAAAAACGATCCTTGCAATCAAACTCCAAATTCTAAACAGCGAAAAACAAAGAATCTGAATACCACAAAACCCTAACGAAGGGTGTCATTTTCTGCCCTTTCCAGTATAATGAACCTACTACGCCGCAATTTTCAAAGCACCCGTCCAACTAGTGCAAATTGATCTACAATATTATTCAAGGAAGAGCAATTGGACATACAGAATTCAATATACCATTGCTCACACGAGCGTCCAACTCCATGAGATTTTTCTTAATAAGAGAGAGGCTACTACCACCGCTCTCCCATGACCTCCGCAAGAACTAAGGGAAATTAGGGCAAAAAACCCTACAGACGATCCCTATGCATTGAACTTCAGTGGACAAGATCCGCATCCGTCACACCATTTCCATAACAAGTACCGACTATGACAAGAGGCAGGAATGAAAAAATCAAAAACCGATTCACCGTCTCACTACAATGCAAAACTAGAATAATTCGAAACCCCTCTGCTTCCCAATGGATTAAACCCCCAGAAAAAAAAGAACTAAACGACGACCACTGCCTCGAATCCTACCCGACGTCTCGAAAACTAGCATACAAACGAACCTGCATCCACTTGGCCGTATGATCGTCGCTCATGAACCGGACCGAGGCGCCATAACGGGCAAAAGAAGCTTCCAGCTGCGTCGACGAACTCAGCGGCGCTAACGGCACAGGATGGCGGATAAGGCCGTTTTGAAAGACACGGGCAGCGCCGGTCAAGCGGGCAAGAGAGCGCAGTGACCTCGCCATAGCCAACAATTCACTGCGACACAAATTGAGCTCCTGCAAAACAAACTCGCCCGACCCTACAGGCTCTACCTTCTATCTCATTTTGACTCCCGAATCACAGTAGACGACAATCATTCATCCATATATGAACATGTTCATCTGCCCGTCATGAATGAAGCCCGTCATGAATGAAGCCCGTCCTCTTCATCCGTCGTGATTCCCTCTTCACTTTTCTCGTTCCCGCATACATTCATCGATCCTGCTGACGCTGGATCTGCTAAAGTGTGCTCACGCAACGATTCTAGACATTTCAAACACATGTCAATTAGATTTGTCCCCTGGACCAGACACCTGTCAGTGTTGGTCTGGTATCCACAATTCCTTTCCCACTGGAACCCTAATTGGACGAGAATTCCTCCTCGTGAGGGGAGATTAAAGTTTCAAGAACAACTGTTCTTATTTTACACCCGTGAATCTTCAAAATGTTAAACTTCTAAAAAGATAATTTACATCCAGTTATGAAATAAACATCCTAGCATATATTTATCTATTTGTAAAATTTGAAGATTTTCACATATGTATTCATTCACATATATGTATATTTGTATGTATTCATTCACACACACACACACACACACACACACACATATACATACATACATATTTATTCATACACATTGAGAATTATTTTAAACATCAGATAAAATTATATGCCAAGTGAAATATGCATTTGCATAGTTTGTTGATATACACGGGAATGAGTTATTTGAAATATTTGAAAAAAATCTATGCTATTTTGCATGAAACAAGTGTGATTTTTACACTTATTTTTATAAATAAAATAGTGGGTTCTCTGTGGTGGATGAAACTAATAATATAATTCAATCTCATTCATATATATATATATATATATGTGTGTGTGTGTGTGTGTGTGTGTGTGTATATATATATGTATATACATGTGTACACACTTTTTTTTTTGTGTTCGATTCAAAACATCACCTTATAGAAATACCCAAAATTTTATCATATATTTTTTAAATAAATGTATATATACATAATATATATGTAGATGCATACCAAATTCTTCTACAGAATGCACTCCCTCAACTTAAAAAACACATAATAAAGAATCAACAGACACATAAAATCATAGGATCACTGTTTTGAACTTGTTCAAGAATTAAAACAGGATATTAATAAAACAAATCATAATAAGATACTTTACAATTATATGTATCCACACCAGTGCACGCTTAACACGTCATGTCAGAAAGTGTTGTCATCATCAGTATATCTCAAGGCTAAATACTGTAGACCAGTGTGGCGAGGGAAATACCGACAAGAATCCCATTAATGATACAGCTACACAATATTGTGAGTATTTTATGATTGTTATTCCGTGAATCCATAAAAAAGAAAGATATGGAGAATACTTCTAGGGGGGTGCTCCATGGGCCGCAATCGGACAAATGGTCTGACTGACAACACAGGTGAGAGTAGACGAACAGAACAAAGTTTCATCAGTAGACTATCTCCGACTTTCATCCATGTACTCCCCAAAGCAGGATGCCTTGTCTCGCTCACCCTCGCGGAGGAATTTTGCCAGCCCTGAGCCACCGTCGCAGCTTTTCCTTGCCGCGAATTTCCATATCCCGGCTCGTTAAGGTGCACTGTGACCGCCTCTCTTTGCTCGCATTGTGCTTTGATTCTCTTAAGGATTTCGAGGTTCTGTTTCTTGAGTGAAAATTCGAGTTAGATGTGCACTCAATCAACAGTCACGGGCTATTTACGGGGCAGGATTCGAGTTGTTGTTGTTGTTGTTGTTGTTGTTATTGCAGTTAAGCTCGCATGAGTTGTGTTTGTTTTTTTGAGTTGTGGATTCCAGAGCTCTTGTTTCTCTCTAATTTTCGCCTCGTGGTTTGTATTAAGGATCGGTTGTCGGGACTTGAGTTTCTGATTGTTGAATGAAGCGAAGCTTGTGTTGTCTAATTTATGCCAATCTTGTGGTGATTGACCTGATCGCTTGTTGTTTTTTCTTCCCGTATTCCAGCGCCACTAGAAGGAGGGAGAGTGGTGGCTCGGTTTTGGACTTTTTGGATTTGTGGAATTTCTGAGGAGGCATTTTGCTGGATACATTATAGGGTGAAGAGTTTCTGCTAGTTTCGCGGAATTTAAGAATGGAGGAGGTTTTGCTGTGATTAGTTTTTGTAGGGTTTGGGGAGGGGGTTGAAGTTGAGGGTGGATTATTGAGCTCGCCAGTATGGAGATCACATTGGTGAAAAAGATGACAATGCTGGCGGTGACGGTGATGGGAACTTTGCATTCGAAGATGGGATTTGGAAGTGGAGTGCCCGTGGAGATGGGCTCGCTGTGGTGGTTTATCTATGGTGGCATATCCGTGTTCCTGGTGTGCTTTGCGGGCATTATGTCTGGTTTAACCCTTGGCCTCATGTCGCTGGGTCTTATGGACTTGGAGGTTTTACAAAGAAGCGGCACCCCTGTTGAGAGAAAACAAGCAGGTGGTTCATTACTTCTCGTCCTTAACTCTACACAGACAAGGCCAGTGATAAATTCTTAGCACTATAGATTGGCTGTGTCCGACAGAGTGCAGCGTTTTAGCTATATTAAGCTGAGTGGTTTCTGATTCTTAGATTCAATTCATTACAACAGAATCTATATTCTTGGTTTATTTGAACTTGAACGAATGTTTTCTTTTTAATCAACCTGCTGCCATCCAAAATAACGTGCAAATTTTTCATTCCTCCTGCAAGCAGCCGCTATAATGCCAGTTGTGACGAAGCAGCACCAACTCTTGGTCACACTTCTTCTCTGCAACGCCGCGGCAATGGAGGTCTGTTACGTTCTACTCTTGTGTTTCTCCATCGCCCTATACTACGAATGGCTCACAGTGGAGTAGCAGTTGGCACGAAGACCTGATAGGTCGCAAGGCTTGCTGTAATTACATATATCGTAGTGAATTTAGGACTTGTGTTTCAAGGTAGTGAATCGCAATTCGAGAGGTTGTAAATGTGAGCAATAATCCACCATTTTAGGATGGACTTATCCATTCAATGTTTTCCAACTCACGGTTCTGAGTTCTGGAAAGTTTTGAAGCGGATTAAGATAACAACACGATCGCAGATGGTTTTCCTTCATGATCTGGGAATTTTCGTGCAGGCTCTTCCGATCTTTCTCGACAAGATGTTTAACGAGTGGGTGGCCGTGATTCTTTCAGTCACATTTGTACTTGCATTTGGCGAGGTGAGTTTTTTCTTGAGCTTGATCAACTTTTCTTTTTATAAATTTGAAAAGCTTTCACCAATCGTGGTCATTAGCTGTTAACTACTGGTGTTTTTCTTAAAATTTAAGCATCTACAGTGAGTCATGTTTATCGTTATTCCCTTAATTGATGTTGAAATGTTAATCGAACGTTTGCTCCTTCAGGTCATTCCTCAAGCCATTTGCTCCCGATATGGGCTAGCCGTGGGCGCAAACATGGTCTGGTTGGTGAACATAATGATGGTCATTTGTTGGCCTATTGCATATCCTATTGGACGGGTTAGTTTTGAATTTCTTCAATTTTTAAATTATCACTTAAGAGACGTACACTCTGATAAATTATTGGAATTGTATGAACGAGTTATATTTATGCTTCGAAGTTCTACAATGGGGTTCTCGGAACAGTTTTTTTCCTTTTTTGCTTTTTTTTAAATTCAATTATTTTTGACAAACATAAAGTTACGGGCTAAAGCCTGAGGTTTGATTGTGCATTTCGTGTCATTCTGAAGGAGATTACTTGCTCATCTCTCCTGCTTACGTGCCGCCTTTACTCACTGGTCTGTGTACTCTGCAGTTGTTGGACTACCTACTCGGACATGATGATTCAGCTTTGTTCAGGCGTGCACAGCTGAAGGCACTCGTTTCAATCCACGGAAAGGATGTAAGGATTTATGGTCATGTGAAAATTGTTCTTGTACCCTCAAATGGGCTGACATGCTTTAAAATATATTTTCAACATTATTGATTGAGGACCTTTCTGTTACTGTTTTAAAAAGAGGTTTTTCTCGCCTTTTGCTTAAACAATCCTTTCTTGTCTTTCCTGTACCTCAAATAAGAAAATATTTGATTGTCTGAGTACCCATTTTATAATTTGATTGGAGTGGCAGTTACGTCTGAAGATTTTGGGTCTATGGTCTATTTGGCAATCTCAACATGTGTACTGTAACTTAACTTAGGCGTTCCTTAATTTTAAGTCTAAATCTGTACATAAAAAATTGCAGTCATCGTCAATCTAAATGGTCAACTCCACTGTTTTTGGATGCTAGGCTGGAGGGTACCTAACCCTTGACGAGACAACAATCATCGCTGGAGCTTTGGACTTGACCGGGAAGGCAAGCTCTTCAATAACCTTATTCATGAGTTTAGGAGTTGGATTACAACTGCGACCAATGCAAATATTGAACTTATTGGTAGACTCCGTGATTGTGGGTTGTGTGAATGTTCATTTCTGCTTTTGCTCTTCTCTAATCTGCTGTCGTAGAAAGAGTACGTAACTTGAACGTGGCCATATATTTTTACAGACTGCACTACAGGCGATGACCCCAATTGAGTCGACATTTTCACTGGACGTAAACTCCAACTTAGACTGGTGAGGACTTCATAACATCCTCTACAAGCTACGATATGTTGGCTCATATTGTTTGTATTGATCACATGTTCTAAGTAGGGCTTGTTCACAGGGAAAATTTGGGGAAAATCATGGCACGAGGACACAGCCGTGTACCTGTTTACTCTGGTGGTCCTCAGAATATAGTTGGCTTGTTGCTGGTGAGTTGTCGTTCATTTTCTCAAGCTTTTTTCTATTTATATTCTTACTTCTTTTTTTCCCAAGTTGAGGCTTGTGGTCTGTTAATTATGTGCTAATATTGAGACAAACACTACCGTATCTTAATCCTCTCTCTTGGATGTTCACCGCGTTAGTAGAAAGGGTTACTTTCTCGAGCACTTGCTTACATCATTTATGTGCAGGTAAAAAATCTGCTGACCGTTCGTGCCGAGGATAACACTCCTGTTAGTGCTGTTTCTATTCGAAGAATACCCAAGTATGTCACTCACTCTGAAGCTGGTCTTTAGTAGACGTTCGTATCCATCATCTCTTTGTGCTGAGTCATTTTCTTTGTGCTAACATCGTAAGGTAGCGGGCAAGTTGAGTTAATAACTTGTATAGTATGGCTTGAGATGGTACAGTACATTCAGTTTCATCCACTTGATTGAAAGAAGTTGCTCTCCTGCCAACGAATGCGTGGAGTTAGAACCGAAAGTCGTCTGATTCTCTATTTCTTCTGGACCTATTTCTTCTAATTCACATTCTTAGGTTTCGGGTTCACAGTTGAAGGTTTACGGAACATCCTGCAGAGACTGATGATGAGGGTGCTGGAAACAGGGTGCCAGAGGACATGCCATTATATGACATTCTGAATGAATTTCAGAAAGGAGGTAGTCATATGGCTGCTGTAGTGGCAGTTAAACCGAGAAACAGAAAATTCACTAAGCGCGCCAGCTTTGGGCATCATAGAGAAGACAGGAAAGGCGTCAAGGAATACCAATCTGCTGAAACTGATATTGAGAGAGGTGACGAAAAGGCGCATGCTCATTCTAATGGTGAAGAGCCAAGCACTCCTACATCTGATTGCGATTGTAATGGTGATGCTGGCGAAAAGCAAAGACACGACGTAGAGGATGGGGATGTAATTGGCATCATCACCATGGAGGACGTAATCGAAGAGCTTCTGCAGGTGCCTCGGATTTGCTCTTTTAAGACGGTTTAATTCACAATTGAAAATTGTTGGTGACATCTGTTTTTTCTCGAATGTAGAACTGCATTTAAATGTTTTCAAAATGTACAGTTTCTTCTTTGTTAGTTTGCAAGCAATCAAGCAACAACAAGGACGTCCCTCGTATCATGCGTTCCCCTATTTATCATTGAGCAGTTGCACTGACTGCGGCACATTGCTTCTTCGTTGGATTCTCAGGAGGAAATTGTGGACGAGACAGACGAGTACATAGACGTCCACAAGAGGTGGATATCATCTTGCTTGCTATGTCTGATTGCCCCTCCAAAATTGATTGTTTTCATCTTATCTTGAAGGCATTACAAGAAATGTTTGAGGTTGAACACAGGTTATGGTTTATGGAGAATGTCTTGTTGCTGATCGATGGCACCTACTTATTACTACTAATTGTTGACCAAGAACCCTTCGTACTTCATCAAATAAAATTCTCATGTTCTCATGCTTTCTATTTGTACCCTGATTTAGTTTTCCTATGCGTCTTCAGGATTCGAGTTGCTGCTGCTGCAGCACAACTGAGTAAAAGCGGGTCTGTTGGCCGCCGGGCCTCAGTACCTAACATTGTGAGTTTACTGCCAAGCCTTTCTTCCAAAATTTTGGGCTTTTGATGGTTTACACCTCTGCGGAGGATTTGCTGTGTTACTAGAACCGTGATATTATATCTAATATGATTTCTCCTGAATGCACAGCATATGGGGCTCTCAAAGCAAGCACAGGATGCAGTGCAGAAAGGAAGGGTGGATGCTATGTCACACATGCATGCAGATAGACATGGCCACCACACTAAGAAGGTGACAGATAAGGGCCTTCACGAACCATTACTTGGATCTAGTCTTGTGCACAGTCCTGATTTTCCAAGGTGCACATGAGCTGCAGATAGAAGGGGCCACTGACCACATTCTAGAAAACTACCATGTTTTGTCCTGTTTCTGTCAGCACAGAATACATCATTCAATTTATCAACGCAATATCATTACTAGTTACTAACGATTGTATAAAATTGGAGTTTGAATGCACTCCTTAAAGGATAAAATTGAGTTTGGATACTATTCATTTGGATCCAGAAGTTTTATATTGTAAATTAATTCAAATGCCTTTATAACTTCGAGTTGCCACATCATTTTAATTTACTTTGTTCACGATTTGATTCGATTCCCGAATATAATTGATGACTTTTGCATAGCAGAAATTACAACTGCTGTTATTAGTTAGTCCTATGAATCCTTGATTACTCTAGTATTTTACTGATGCAAAGGATTACTTCAATCTGATTTTTTTTAATAAAAAGCTTTACCTGATAGAAGTTACACTTTGCAAGTTGTGTGTGCATGTACATCTTAGGTTTTCCAATTGTAGCTTGGAGAAATCGTCTCAGCGTAGTCTATTAATTTTCTAGTTGCATCTGTTTTCTCCAAATTTTGGCAGGTCGCTGACAAGTACGGATGACATCGTCCCAATGCCAAGTTGATGTTTTTATCTAGTATATTAACACTCTGTCAGGAAGTAAATGTTTTTTTAATCTAACATTGCTTGGCACATGGAAAAGTGTCCTTAAGACTAACTAATTTCTGTTGGACGTCAATTCATGTACACGTCGTGACGAGTTTTGAACTTACTTGCTAACCTGATTTCCTTGCGTTAGTGCTGGGGTTTGGCTCTGAGATTGTCGGTACTCAAAAAATCCGTCTGTGAGAAGCCTCACTCCTGGACTTAACATGTGCTTTAAGAAATTGGACCTTCGTGTAAAGCAAGGCGTCTAAGTTGCTGAATGGCCTTGTAAGGTCCGTGTCGGGAGCATCGCTTCTTGCTACGAAAAGTGCAATGCCTTCGACCTTAGCTGCAGTGATACAAACTGCTGTTCCGGCCAACGCTTCATCGAAGTGGCCCTTCGAGCTGTGGAGTTTCGATAGCAGAGTTCTCTCACCTCCACCTACAGAATTTGTTGTTCGCG
Source organism: Physcomitrellopsis africana (assembly GCA_036785485.1). Lineage (NCBI taxonomy): Eukaryota > Viridiplantae > Streptophyta > Bryopsida > Funariales > Funariaceae > Physcomitrellopsis > Physcomitrellopsis africana. Next base: position 203,308 of record JAWRVF010000304.1, on the reverse strand, counting down.
GGCTAGGTGCTCCTCGTTTCCAGCTCCGCTCCAGGCTTAATACACAAAGACATAAACACCATTCGAGAGATGAGTAGTTAGCTCCCTGTGCCTTATCCATTTTCATGAAGCTAGTTTGCTTTCGCGGATTGCGACGAATTGCTAACCACTTCATTAATTGTGCGCTCCATACTCTCTGGTAAAACCTCGTAGTCCCAGGAAAGATGACACGGATATCAATGCGAGGTCGATGACGAGAGTAAAGAAGAGTTTTAGAAGAAGTAAAAAGCTAGAATTTGTAGAAAGTTATTAACAGATATGTCACAAATTTATGAGTTCATGTCACAAATTTTATGATACATAGATTTTGGAAATACCTTCCACCATAAAAAAATATGTGATATAGCTTCAAGTCTTTCAGACAAATTAACATCTAACCCTAGAAGATGGGTACCTTCGAAAACATTCACATAGAATCAAGCAATCTCTTTTTAAGTTTCAAAAAATTTAGTCATGTAGTCTCTTTAAGAGAAATATGTTCATGGACCAAATGGATGCAAGGAAATACAACGGTCTTTATGGATAACATGTGCAATGATAATCACACAAGACAAGTTATATGGACAAGCCTAGATGAACACGCAAGGCTATTCTGGGGAGACATAAAAAGGCTATTAGAGGTTCCAATGCACCAGGTACACCTGAATGTGTCATAAAAAAGATAAAAAATAAAAACAAAATCATCAACTCAAAATCAAAGAAATGTATTCATTCCAGTAGTTCAAAGGTTGGAAATAGAAGATTAAGATCGTTGCTCATTACAAAAGCTTACGTATGATTCCCATAAAACAACTCGCACAGACAGTGCAGGATTTTGGGGTACTCTTGCGGCCTTGCGTGACTGATGTGTCGAATCAGTATCACAGACTTTCCCTTAGAAACTATTCAAATTTCTTAAGTATTGAATGAGAATTGTTTCTATAATGATCCCTCCATTATTCATAGAAATAATTACCAATGTGGATGTTATCTGTCAAAATTGGGAAGTACTGCTGCGGAGATATTGATGTCCCAGAATTCAACTGTCTGACCCGTTGAGTTTTACCATCAGTTGGGCTCATCTCTTGCTATATTTCAATCTAACTTCCTTTTAAAGTGAATAACAGAATGGACACATACTGTGGTAATCTGTTTCAAGACCTTTAAAATGAATGCCGAAAGAATCGTTTGGACTGCAGCAAAATTAAATGTAGTAGCGCTCATTAAAATGAAAGCATGTTGGGTATTAGAAGTCGATTTTAAGATCACAGTTCCTTTAGAGGGTATACCTTGTACGGACATGTGTGCTTGGTGTATGATACAGCCATACACAAGTGCTGCTCTGACAAAACCATCGACCAAAAATCTAACATTGTGAAGACACAATCCAAACCTCTGTACTTTACAAATGAGGACAAAATGTGAGCCTATTAGTGACAACGTCATGAATAGAAACGCACAGAGCATCAAAATACTGCAAAAAAACCCTGCGTGGTCAAAAACGACAATATGGAACCCATATGGAACTCAAAGATAAAATGAAATCAGCTTCGAGCAACGATGGGCACTACCGAGAATACTCAGGAGGTGCATGACCAGGACAGTCACATACTTCAGGAGCACCCTCGGACATTAATATCCCAGAGTTGTAACGGTCACAGCCACGGAACCAAAATTCAATTTTGGAGGCGATATTGACCTGACATAACCCTGGGCAGAACCTAAAAAATACACAACATAATTTTTTTTAAAAAAATACTGACACACGATGTGGAGCTTAGGAAAACAGGTACGTGACTTCATCAAGGAATAGATTTACAACCCATATGGAACTCAAAGTGGAATTGAGCTCAACCCCGAGCAACGATGGGTAGAACTAAAAGTATTCATGTAATGCGTAGCCAAAACAGCTACACACTCGTAGAACACCCCTAGACGTTAATGTTTCAGGGTTGTAACGGTCTTTGCCATAAGTTCAGAAAACAGGTTTCTGAACGCGACATTGACCTGACATAACCCTGAATAGATTACCAAGAAAACAAAATCTGATCACTAAAAATCTGAAAACTTCCATGTGCACAAAACGTTATCTAACAAGAACTGAGAAGGCGCGATCCCGATTGAACATTGCAAACCTGTATCACTAAGAGTGTCCGCAACCAAGTGGAGACCGTGTCGCCCAAGGCTGGCAGGAGCATCCAAAGCAAAGATGAAAATACGGGAGACAACTCGAGAAAACCATCACCAGTACCTTCCTCTCCACCGCTTACTGTCCATTGCTGGCACCGGCTGCGCCACTAGCATGAAGGTACCGATCCATGGAGGGAACAAATCGGACACATACAACTAATGTGATTCAATACACTGCCTGAACCTTCTCTAATATTGAAAAAGATTTAGGGCTTCACATGTTCTAGGGTTCCAAGGTTGGGTTTTAGGGTTCAACATTTGGGTTCTAGGGCTTACGGCATTTGTGACTCTCTAGTTGATATCCGGAAGACGCTGTTGTTACATCCGCAGTAGAATCTTGTCTATGACTGATTGGAACCTATTTTCAACGACTGAAGGTTGTCATGAGATACATGACCTTTAAACACCACAGTTGTCAGTCGAAGCTGAAAACCCAATCGCGTCAACTCTCTTGTGAGCACAGGAAGTCAGTCTCATATATTGCGTGGCCCTCCGCAACGGCAGCATGGACTTCTGGCCCTTCTAGAGAATTGGGCGCCGCTGCTTGTGGGGTACTTACAATACCCCAGTGATATTGACCAGATCGGTGATGTGTTCCGTCATTGGCTTCTTGTTACGCCATATCTCTGTCTTCAAAAGAGTACACGACTTTTTGGCCATTGTTCACCATGATCTCACATTGCTGGCAGGCAGATAAGGGTTGGAAAATTGAGGTGGCCCCGCCGATCCACCGCAGTCGCCTATAACTAAGTCAACGACAAGACAAGGGAAATAGTTTTGGTGAATTGAAACTGGAAGCTGGAGGTGGGCTGCTTCTCGAAGACAATGTGCTTGACAATGTAGGGCCAATGACATTCTGCAAAATCTATATTATGCCAGAGCAATTGTTTATCTCATTGACCAGTTTCACTCCGTTGCGTCCCTACTCACAGTCTCGGTGACACAGTACATCTCATGAGCAGCTCCCTAGTTTGTACTTAGTCCGTGAACTGCGTGTGATTCTTGCGACAAACACAATTGTTTTCGGATTAGCAAGGTGTGATCTAGATTGCCTGAGTTTATGTCACTGGGCACCCTGCGAATACAGAACCCCATCCTTCTCTATGCTGCACGTTTCTAATTTGCATTCTTTAGCAGTAAGCAGGTCTGTTTGTGCGCACTCTGTCTCAGATAAGCGTGTGCTCTGAGATGACTTTGAAAGGGGGATTTCTTACATGTGTACTTAAAATTGATTGCAGGCATGGCGATGGCCGCTGCGAGAGTCCAGAGCCTCTTCCTGGCGACGATATTATTACTAGGTCATTGCATTGAAGCGGCTGCAATCTGCGACGCAGGAGATCGGAACGCTCTCCTGACGTGGAAACAAGGTAATAATCTCTCCGAATAAGCACTTCTCAGTCTTCCTAGACCCAGTGAGAGAAATTGAGCTGTGTTCGCCACATCTATTGACGCAATTCACCATGAAATACCGAAAAAAACCAAAAATGAAGTCAAACTCTTAACCTATAACCCTCTCATGCTGGCAGAATTGGCTGACCCATATGGGACACTTTCGAACTGGGACACAAACCCGGATTGCTGCACATGGCTGCAAAGCGGACAATACAGGATGACGACGTGCAACAGCGCGGGCCGCATCACGTCGTTGATCATGGGTAAGGGCCTGGAATACAAACCGGGGCCGGTGTACCAGAAAGTGAGCGGCGGAGTCTACGGTGCACCCATCGGCAATCTCACACAGCTTGAGAAGCTTGACCTGCGAACAATCTATTCCGGAGGCGCAACTCTCTCATCGACCTGGGCCAAGTTAACAAAACTGCGCAACCTGACGCTAGATGTGCTGGTGGCGGGGCTATTGCCAGTCACCCCATTGAAAGCTTGGCCACTGCAGTATCTAGATCTCACCAACAACGATCTGAACGGCTCTTTGCCGATTGAGCTGTGCAAATCGACTCTGACGACTTTGAAATTGAGCGGCAACGCCTTCACGGGGGCCATTCCTCCCTGCTTGAGCCGGTTTCCGGCGTCGTCCTTCAACGACTCGTCGACGGGTCCGTCTGGAAACGAGGGGCTGTGCAATGCGCCGCTTCCTCCTTGCAGCTAGCTAGCTAGCAATGCGTCGAAGATCGTGGCAGCGTCGCTCGCTGCTTGTGATCTAGCGATGCGTCGCACGTCGGAGCATGTATGCAGAAACCCACAGTCGGAGATAACGAGGCGGCCTTGGTCGATGGCTCCATCACCAATCCAGTCTGCTCGAAGATGTAGTCTTATCATTTGGTCGTTCCTTCGGCCTTTGTTGAGGGTTCAACCCAAATGTGTGTAAGTCAATATATATGTATATATATATATATATATATTTGAAAAATTAGTGGATAAGTAGGTAGTTGAGAACACAAACAATACGTGTGCACAGAATGCATAGGTAGTATACAAAAAGGTCTTCCAACTTCTTCGTCCATAATCTTTGGACCAATAAGAGGTCTTGTTTAGGTCCCAAAGATTTCTTCATGTCATGACTTGTTCTTAGTATTGTTGTCATTAATTGTTGTCATTATTTGTTGTTGAAAGCAACTTGTCATTTGATATGACAAGTTTCATGTGAAGTCTAATTATCATTTGGCTTTGGATTTTGGAAATATTTTCTACCTTAAATGTTGCTTGTAAAGTTTACAAAATCTCCAATTTATATTTCATGGTTTTTGTAGATGTCTTATCCAAATAACAATAAATATTTGACTTGATAAATTAATTGTAGGATTTTGGTCATTGACATGTTTATTCATGTTTTTTATTTTTATTATTTATTTATTTATTTTTAATATTATTATTATTTTTAGTAGATGTTTAAATCAAATCCATTTTAGTAGTATTACAACAATGGCACTACAAATGTGTCTTTGTATTGAAAACAACAAGATTAAATTCATCAGTGAAAAATACAACCATGCAAGTTTTACTTATTTAGATTCACAACTTAAGATATTAACCATGGATTTCAACTACCAATAATTATTAGAATATAGCTATCAAGATTGATTGTCTATTTTAACTATTTTAGTTGGAAAAAAATATATTTGATATTTTGTCGCTTTCCTTCAAATATATGTTATTAATTAATTAATAAAGCTCCAATGATTCTCTATATTTTTTAAAAATAAAAATAAAAAAGAATTATGTAAAGAAGTTTATCATATTTTTTTTTTTTCTAAAATAAACTTCAAATCTAAAATATCAAATGATTATACATGCCTAGAATAATGAAAATATACAAGTAAGTATTTAGAATTAAAGTGGAAAGCCAAATTATAAACCAATTTGATTGAATTCTAATTATTTGTATAAATTTTGTATTGCTTCTTATGTACAATCAACTTTTGATAATAATTGTCAAAACCACACAACATCTCTTAACTCCATATATTGTCACGGACATAAGATTTACTCTAGTAATTACCTAATTAATAAAAACCAATAGAAGTAGGTAAAATAAATTGATTTGATAATATCTGATAGAAAAGCTTCTTAGAAGCTTCATAGATGCGGAATCACCTTTATACATATCTATAGGTGATTGGTAGGTTAGAAACTTGGTCAACAAGCTAGTCACATGGCGCACATGTTGATAGCTTGTGGAACAAGCTAGCCATGTGTCACACATGTTGGTAGCTTGCGGAACAAGCCAAGTATGTGGTGCACATGTGAAAAACTTATCATGCAAGTTTGACACGTGTCTTGCAAATTAGACACGTATAGGAAGTCCTATAAAATACCACCATGTAGCTTTTAGTTAGATAGTATTTATAGAGGCAAGAATGAAGCCTTCTTCACTCTTGTCAACTCCTTTCTTACTTCTAGTCTAGATTGAAGAGTCTATAGTTTTCTTATCTTGTAGCAATAGCCATTCTAGTTTCTTTTAATATATATACTTTTTTAACTCTATTTTGTTATTCTTCTTAATAGAAGTTTCATATATTTATTTGCTTTCATTAAGTTCTTATCCTTGACAGATTGACAAGAATGCACATACAATATCAGAGCTTTGTCTTTTCTTGATTAAGAGTGTATTATTTCTTTTTCTTGATAAGACATAAGCATATTAGAAGTTGTAGAGTATCCACTTCTAAACTGATATTATTTCTAGATTTTTTTTTTAGAATGTGTTATTTTGCATTTCTCAAAGTGAGAGTAGACACCTTCCTTCTTATTGTATTATCATGCCAGAGCTTGCAGAAATGAGGAATGCAATGGCATAAATGCAAGAACAAATGAGAGAGCTAATGCTTGGAATACATCAACTCAGTTTATCACCACAAAGAGCAACAAGATTAGGAAGAAGTGAAGATATAGAGATGATTGGAGTTGTGTCAACATCTATACCAAATCATACTACATCACCAATGATAGAGCACCGTTCAAGCATTAGAGAACCAAAAATTAATTTGCTTGAGAAGTTTGATGGTATAAGATCTAAATTTTGATGATTCGTTAATTAGGTACAATTGGTGATTAAACTTCAACCTTAGAGTTATCCTATGCAAAGATTTCAAGTTAGGTTTATTAGAACGTTACTTTTGGATTCTATTTTATCGTGGTTTTTATCTTTTCTTGAATGATGTGATCCAATATTGGATAATTTGGAGGCATTTTTAGCAAAATTTTGATCTATGTATGGAAAACATGATGCAATCCATATTGCAACTAACAAGATTTGCATCCTATGACAAGGCAATCGATCAGGGTCAGTATACGCTTTATAATTTTGACAATTAGCAACTGATATTAAGTGGGATGATGCTGCATTCATCAACTAATTTTTCTACGGATTACAATATGAAATGAAAAAATTAATGCTCAATTTATCTGATCCTCAAACATTAAGTCAAGTAATTGATTTTGTTGTGAAGTGTGACAATCAACTTTTTGAATTTCGATCCAAGAGTCATACAAGAGAGCTTCAACATTATTATTCAATGGCAACATCAATGTCCTCACAAAATGTACATTCGGAAGTAGAAGACATGCAAATTGATGTGGTACGTTTTAAACCTCTTATTGAACAAGAAAAGATTTGACGTCGTCAAGGAGGATTATGTTTATATTGTGGAGAACCTAAGGACACTGCTCAACACTATTCGAAGAAATGACATAACTACAAAATGAGGAGTATAGTTGTCAAAAAAGACAACATGTCGGAAAACAAATTTGTCCAGCTACAATAGAGACCGTTGTCGTGTTGTGGTTTGGCTACTATGTGAAAAAATTGTACATGTATATTTAATGTACAATTTATTACTTAACTAAATGAAAGTCATATCAGTAGATTTTATTGGTTATAAGATATGATTAGGTTGGTAGTTTAGAAAGGATCTATTAAAAAGATTATAATTAAGATTTATACAACCTTATTTTCCTTTTAGTAGTGACTTTTGAAGTTAATTTTATATTGATAGTAACTTGTATATATCTTAAGTCACCTATGTTAGACGTTGGTGATCCTTAAGATCTTATTTACTTCTTTTATTTGATGCTTAAAGCACCAAGTATGTAAATCTTATAAGAAGAAGGGTTAGAAAAGGGTTTTTAGTGTAAAAAGGGTAGTTTGGCCATCCATGTGGATGAATAGAGGTAGATGATAAAAATCTCTATTCTAATTGGCCAAAAATCATGCCCAATGGGCTTCAAGGAGGCTGCCCGAGGGTTTATTAGGAGTTAGGGTTTTTTTTTCGAAAGGAGTCGAACATCGGAGGCTAGGGTCATCAGGTTTAGGTTTTTGGGTATGGTTTAGGTGCAAATCTTGCATGATTTGGACTTTTAATGAAGAAGTTATAGGCGCTCAAAGTTAGGGTGTCGATTTTGGACCTACTGTCACTCTTTTGGGTATATCTCGTGCATACAGAGAGCAATCAAAGATCGGCGACTGAGGTTGGAAAGCTCACTTTCTTGGCTACATTTTTCATGTATATTTTGATAAAATCCAAGCTAGGATCAAGGAGATATTGCGAGTTGAAGTCAGTGCTTGTAAGCTAAAGGCAGTAAGTGACTCTGCTTAACTAGCGGTTACATTTTGAGCTATATCTTAGTCAATTTGATAGATTTTTGGCTCAAAATTTTCAGGAGTATATATGTTTATGTCACAAGACTATGTGCAAATTTTTTGTGGCATTAGGAATTTGGATTTGTGAGATATAGAAAAAATAGTGCTCAGGTGTCTCTGAGTTAGGGTTTTAAGCACCTGCTATGGGTTTTGAGATATCGAACGATCGGAAGTATATTTGCGGTTGAATTTTTTTTTTGGTAAAGCTTAAAGGTGAATTCTACCTTGCCTGAAAGTTTGAAGAAAATTGAACAGCTGGATCAGAAGATATGATTTTCTAAAGTTTGGAAAGAAAAACATCCTTTGCGGGAAAATATATTTTTAAGGGTTTTTGTTGCAAATTTGGACTTTTGTGCATATTAAAGGTGTTTTTGGGAGCCAAGACTTTATGGAGGTATAAAAGGTGGATGTATAGAGCCATGATATGATTTTGATATATAGATGAGTCTTTAAAAGATTTTTAAGGATTTTCTACATATCATAGAGAAAACTTATGTACAAACCTACTTAAAAATAAGAGGTTTTAATCATACAAAACCTTTTTCTTATATTATTATGTGTATTTATCCTTCTTATTAAGGAAAAATAACTCATTAGAGTTTAGCCAATAAATATTAAATAAAACTCTCTACAGCTAGGTACCCGGTGTATTCCTAGATAGAAGTTCACGCCACGTGACACCATGCAGTTGGAACCTTGTATAATTCCTAGTCAAGGTCCTATTCTCTCTTCAAAATCCTCTCCTTGTTTAATAATAGATATATATTTAGGACCAAAAAACTAAAGAGCCTCTGCTTTATTAGATTCATGAGCCTCAACATGCTTTCTAGATGAAAAATTTGTTAAGAATTGTAAAATATCTTTAGTACAAAGAATTAAATCCATACACATAGAAGTCATAGATGGTCATCCATTATCTTCTGGAGATGTCACACATGAAACTCAACCTACAAAAGTAATAATAGATGGTCATAATAGCTACGTAACCTTTCATATAATTAAATCTCTATCTAATCCAATTATTTTAGGTTTATCATGGCTAGAAAGATATAACCCTCAAATAGATTGGTATTCTTGTAAACTTGATTTTTCTCAGAACATTATTAAACATCCTGCCGACCAAGTGAAAAGCTATAAGTCTAGTATAATAAAATTTGTACTTATAGGTGCAAAAGCTTTTATATACACAGCAAAAGAAGGATCAACTTTTGCTATTTATGCCACATCTATTTTTGATGCTGGAAAGCCTTTAAGTGGCATTCCAAGCTAATATCTGGATTATCAGGACGTTTTTAAGAAAAAAATGCAGATATTCTTTTAGAGCATCGTCTATATGATTGTTCAATCAACCTCAAGGAAGGAACTTAGCCACCATTTGGACCAATCTATAGTTTATTATAAGATGAATTGGATGAATTCAAGGCATATATTGACGAGAATTTAGCTAAGAATTTCATACGCCATTCTAAATCTCCAACAGGAGCTCCAATTCTATTTGTGAAGAAAAAAGATGGATCATTATGGATGTGTATTTACTATCGAAGACTCAACAAGATCATAATCAAGAACAGATATCCATTACCTTTGATATCAGGATTCCTTGACCAGTTAAATTAAGCTAAAATCTATACAAAAATAGATCTAAGAGGAGTATACAATCTAGTACGCATCAAAGAAGGAGATGAATGGAAAAGTGTATTTTGAACTAGGTACAGATATTTTGAATATAATGCCATGCCTTTTGGACTTATGAATGCACCAGTTATTTTTGAATATCTTATGAATGATGTTTTTTGTGAGTTCCTAGATAATTTTTTCATCTGCTACATGGACGATATTTTGATCTATTCTAAGAATGTAGAAGAATATGAAATACATGTTTATCAAATATTACAAAAATTTAGAGATACGGGATTGTATGCCAAGATAGAAAAGTATGTATTTTACACTATTCAAGTTGATTTCTTAGGATACATCATTTCAAATGATGGTCTCATGATGGATTCTAAGAAAGTCCAGACAATCATAAATTAGAAGATTCTAAAGATGGTAAGAGATGTCCAATGCTTTTTGAGATTTGTCAATTATTATTGGATTTTCATCAAAGACTTCTCTGAAGTTGCAACTCCACTTACACGTTTGATCTGTAAAGACAAACTCCAATAGAATCAAGAAGTCAAAGTAGCATTTGAAGCTCTGAAGACATCATTTGATCTGCACCAATCTTCTATTGTGTTGATTTTTTCAAGGCGTTTTTTTATAAAAATAGATACATCAAACTTTGCCTTGGGTGCGGTTTTGTCACAAATGAGAATAGATGACAAACTTCATCCAATAGCTTTTCATTCAAAAAAATTTTGAGCAGTTGAGATCAATTATGAGATCCACAACATAGAATTTCTTGCAATCATAGATTCCTTTAAAAAACACCATCATTATCTAGAAGGCGCTTCGAGTCCAATCACCATGTATATGGATCATAAGAATCTTGAGTATTTCATGTCGGCACGTATGTTGAATTGTCGTCAAGCTCATTGGGATATGTCTTTGTCAAGATTCGAGTTTATTATTACTTATTGACTAGGAAAACAATAAGGTTTGTCCGATGTCCTTTCTAGATATTTTTATTTTGTATCAAAAGATGAAGATGCAACTTTTGAGTAATAAAGAACGGCCCTCTTGAAACCAAAGCAATTTCATCTTCGAGCAATGAAATCAACATTAATTATTGATTCAACTTTTCTCAAGCAAATTCAATCAAGTATGTCCTCAGATCCTCTTGTTCATGATATCAAAAATAATTCTTTCAAGACTCATGATTCTTCTAAATTTGAATTCAAAAATAATCTATTATATTTCAAAAGATGCCTATATATTCCAAAACGAGAAGCACGCTTACGTATTCTTTAAGTACATCATGATTTTTCAGTGACAGAACATTTTAGATACAACAAGACTTTGGAACTTATATCAAGAGATTTTTGGTGGCTTCAAATGTGGAAGGCAGTCAAAGACTTTGTACAATCATGTGATATCTGTTCAAGATCAAAGATTCCTCGTCATCAATCTTTTGGATTTTTCAACCATTACCTATTTTAGAACAATCATGGTCTTCTGTTTCTATAGATTTCATCATAGATCTTTCAAGCTTAAGATCTTATGATTCTATATTTGTGATAGTAGATCAATTCACTAAGATGACACATTTTGTGCCAAGCACAAAATCTATTACAAGTGAAGAAACAACTAAGTTTTTCATTGATAATATTTATCACTATCATAGGTTACATAAGGATATTATATCGGATAGAAAAACTCAATTTGTGTCAAGATTTTAGAGAATCCTTTTCAATATCTTAAAAGTGGATATAAAGTTATCTTCAGCTTTTCATCTTCAAATTGACGGACAAACAGAACACATGAACCAGGTCTTGGAACAGTACTTAAGGTGTACCATCAACTATCAATAAGATGATTGGACAGCTCTTCTGCCATTGGCAGAGTTTGCTTATAATAATACAATACATTCTTCTATGCAATAAATACCTTTCTTTGTCAATTATAGTTACTACCCATGACTTGATGCTTTTGACTTTTGAAAAGTTGATAATCCAGCTGTAGAAGATTTGGCAAATTATTTGTTAGAGCTATATGCAATAATAAAGGTGCAATTAAAAAAAGCTCAAGAACAACAAAAAATAAATGCAGATGCGTATCGCAAGGAACAACCACAATTCAACGTGGAGGACAAGATATGATTACTTCTTCGCAATATCAAGACTACTCGTCCTTGTGATAAGATTGACTATCGTAGGCTTGGACTTTTTCCTATTTCTGAACAAATCAATCTAGTTGCATATCGATTACACCTACCAGAGTTTATGAAGATCCATTTTGTATTCCATGTATCACTACTCGAGTCATACAAGACAGTGGATATACAAAGAAGAAGATAAATACCACCGCCTTCTATAGAAGTAGACAACGATGAAGAATTTGAGGTTGAAGAGATTTTGGATTCAAGGGGGTGCCAAAATCAATTAAAATATCTTGTGCATTAGTACGGATATGATATTAGTGAACGCACATGGGAGCCATCCAAAAATCTAATAAATGCATCAATAAAAATCAATGCATTTCATCGACGATATCCATTAAAATTAAGATAAAAAAATCAAGAAAATCTTTGCTATAAAGCAAAGTAAGTTCTATAGAAATTTCATCTTATTTTTTATCATTTTTTGTTATTTCTTTAGATTTATTTGTGCTAAAGAGATGGAGGATCAACAACCAGTGAATTCAGCTCAAGAGCCATCATTTGCTGATTTATGAGACGAGACATTACGACTATTACAACCTTCAAGATGATGGAATAGAGATGAAGATCCTCAAGAACGACATGTCCTTCTTCAGATTGATGGCGAAATATAACGTGTTTGGTATCACAACCTTGAAAGAGACTCTCAATATTTAGTGATACTTTTAGAGGTAGGAACTACTCCTCATGGTGTTCCGAATGATTTTTTTGAAGGGAGTTATAAAGGCCTTAACAATTATCAAATAATAAGGTGGTCCTCTCACTCTAGTATGGGACATTATCGATGGCTGAAAGGATCTATCAATTATCTTCAAAGGGAACAAAGATTAGAGTATGTGACAAGCAGAATTCGACGTAACTTGGACTTCCTCAATATGTAATCACCGCTCCTCATAGAACTCGTTCCTAGAAGGGAGGCTAATGTTACATGTACAAGATTTATTCCAATAATTATCTAATTAATAAAAATCAATAGAAGTAGGTAAAATAAGTTGATTTGATAATATCTAATAGAAAAGCTTCCTAGAAGCTTCATAGATGCGGAATCACCTTTATACATGTCTATAAGTAATTGATAGGTTAGAAACTTGGTCAACAAGCTAATCACATGGCATACATGTTAGTAGCTTGTGGAACAAGGTAGCCATGTGTCACATATGTTGGTAGCTTGCGGAACAAGCCAAGTATGTGGCGCACATGTGAAAAACTTATCGTAAAAGTTTGACACGTGTCTTGCAAATTAGACACGTATAAGAAGTCCTATAAAATATCACCACATAGCTCTTAGTTAGATAGTATTTATAAAGGCAAGAATGAAGCCTTTTTCACTCTTGTCAACTCCTTTCTTACTTCTAGTCTAGATTGAAGAGTCTATAGTTTTCTTATCTTGTGGCAATAGCCATTTTAGTTTTTTTTAATATATATACTTCCTTATTTTTTTTTAAAATCATATTATAGCTCCAATTGCTAAAAGAAAGTAAACTCACATGATTGATTTCATCCCTTCAACTCTTCGTTAACTAACATTTGTATATGTCTTTAGCTATAGTAATCTAGGACCTCCATAGAATTAGATTTCTAGATACTTTGTACCACTAAGATACCATAGGACTTGTTTTGCCTTGAGCCAATGTATTTTGGTGTGAGCACTATCAAATTAAGACAAAAAAAACTATCACAAAATAAATATTTGGCTATGTTCATATTATCAAGTACATTAAATTTTTGATAAGTTCCTTATAAAGAAATTCTTAGAAATATCTTCTTCATTCTCCCAAAGAAGATCTTTGGACATCACCTTTGATTCTCCAACCTTCTTTGATACCACCTCCATAGACATAGAGATAATAATATAATTGATCATGTTAAATCTTTTCAAAAGTTTCATAATATATTTAACTTGCAAGATGTGAATTAACTTCTTAGCACAATCTTGTTTTATCTGAATTCACAAAAAAGATTGTACTTCTTCCAAATCTTTTATATAAATTTAAAATACCAAATTCTTCTTAAACTCAATGATATATTTTAAAGAATCTCCCATAATTAATATATTATCTATATAGAAGACAAGAAAAATAATTATATCTCCAATCTTCTTAATATAAACACTTAAATCTATTATAGATGTATGAAATCTTTCTTCTTTTATGGGACCATCAAATTTGACATTCTACATCCTATTAGATTACTTCAATTTATAGATAACTTAATGTAGTTTGCATACCAGTTTTTTATTTTTTTTTATTTTTTGTCTTGGCTTAGTATACCTTTTCAAATATGACATAAAAATATCCTCTTATAATTTTCTATGCAAGAATGCAGTAATCACATCCATTTCATGTATCTCCTAGTCTTATACAATAACAATATCAAATAATGTTTACAAGCTTTTTTTTGTACTACAAGTGAAAATGTCTCATTGTGATCTACTTCAATAACTTGAAAAAAATCTTGAGCCACAAGATGAGCCTTGTATTAATCAAAGCTTCCATCTTATTTATAAATCTTCTACAACATCTATTTATACTTCACCAACAACACTCCAAGAGGCAATCTAGTCAAGGACCAAATTTAATTTTGTGCCATTGATTTCATCTCTTCATCTATACTTTTTTTTTTATAATTTTTCTTCTGCTCTAAAATAAGTGGCAGATAATATCAATGGATTATTGAAATAAGCAATTCAACAAAAATCAATAGTATAATTAGCCTTTACATTCTCAATCACTTTTAATAAAGGCTTGTGGATTTGCTTTAAATAATGTAGAAGTGGCATATCTAATAGAAGGTTTTTTTCTTCTTAAATAGCGGATTATTTAAAATAATCAAGTTCTATAGAGATATTAGATAAAAGAATAATCTCTATCTTTAAATTTCTATATGAATCTTCCACCTAGATTGAATTGGTAGAATTGTCAAAGATACAAGAATACAAAACAAGAGACTTGAATTAGAAAGAGGTTTAAAAAAGAAACCAATAAGGACATGAATTATCTAAATGAATATACAAATAATACTAAGAAAGGTGAATTAGAATTCCAAAAGATGCATAGTCGACACTGAAGAATTGTTTAGCCTCAACTCCAATATATATTCTTATCTAAGAACCTTCTCGAGTAGCTTCTATCAACTTGGAAGCTTCTCAAGCTCTTCTACTAACTATAAAGCTTCTTGAGTAGCTTCTACCAACTTGGAAGCTTTTCAAGCTCATTCCACCAACTACAAAGCTTCTCAAGTTACTTCCACCAACTAGAAAGCTTTTCAAGGAACTTTCACTAACTAAAAAACTTCTAAAATATTTTAAAAGGTTCTGTAAACTTTTGAAGTATATGTTCCTAACATCACCCTCTTCTCTAGTGACAAATTTTAAGAGGAGCTCATACCTTTGAAAATCTTCCTACACACATAAAAAAATGAGAATATATTGTAATAATAAAATTATGTATTTTGTTCTTTATTGTCATGTGGCATGATCTTTAATCTAAAAATATATTATATACTTAGTTGTAGAGAATTTATTTATAACTCATTGATAAGACTCCAATAAGTAATTTGTCTTTAATAAAAAATAAATAATATAATAATATTATTAAAAAATTATTATACTGAAAAAACCTCGTTATATTTAAGTAGATTTGTATATGGTATATAGAAAATCTTTAATATCTTTTTTTTTTTATAAAATCACAACTAACCAATTATTGATAAGTTAGATTGTTAATAATTTTAAAGAAAAATCCATAATTCTTTTTTAAAATCTCATCTTCATATCAAAATTTTATTATAACTTTATATATTTATTTTTCCTCCTCCATAAAGTCTTGGCTCCTAAACAACCCCTCTAATTTGTATAAAATACTCAAATTGTAATAAAATCCTTCAATAGCTTATTCACTTATAAAAATTAATTTCTTCTTGAAATTTGTAGTCCAATAACTCTTGATCCAAATGTTTAATTTTTAATAAATTTTTCTTAAGTCTAGATTATGCTCTTAAGCTTTATTATAAAAAAATTTAATTGTAGATTCACTTCCAATTGTTTGGTATCTTAAAAATCCTAGCAAGTGCTTAAAATCCTAGATTATAGATACTTGAATACTATTTCCTTCATATTCCAAAAATCCAAAATTTTAATGCCAAATAACTTTTGTATATACTTTTGCAACATAAAAATATACACTCTTAAAATTTTTGATTCAAAAACTTGTCAAATTGCTTAAGATATAGCTCAAAATACAATCACTAATTAATTAGGGTTACTTATTGTTCTTAGATTACAAGCACTGACTTCAACTTCTAATATCTCCTTCATCCTAGCTTAGAAGTCATCATGCCATACATAAAAAATATAGCCAAGAAATTGTTCTTTCTAACTTTGGTCACTAATCCTTTATTTCTTTTTGTATGCGTGAGTTATATCCAAAAGAGTGATAATAGATATAATTTCAATACTTTAATTTTGAGCACCTATATTTTTTTTTATAAAAGTCTAAATCACAAAAAAATTGCATCAAAATTAGAGCCAAAAAATCTAAACTTATTGATCCTAGCCTTTGATGTTCAAATATTCTTAAAAAATAAATCCTAATCCCTAATAAGGCCTCAAGCAGCCTCCTTAAAGCCAATAGAAATAGAGATTTCTATCATCCATTTCCATTCATCCACATAGATAGCCTAGCTATTCCTTTTTATACTAAAAATCTCTTTTTAATCCTTTATTTAATAAGATTTATATAATATGTGTTCTAAACACCAAATAAAAGAAGTGAATAAGATCTCAAGGATCACCAATGTATAACAAAGATGATTCAAAATATATAAAAGTTATTATTAATATAAAATCAACCTCAAAATTACTATCAATATATATATATATATATATATATATATAAACCTCAATAATAGCTCTTTTAAATAATTTTTTTTAATATGAAATATTATCTTATTTTATAATCAATAAAAATCCATTGATATAATTTTTATTTAATTGTATAATAAATCATATCATATATATATATAATATTTTCACATGATAGCAAAATTACAATACAACATCATTCTTAGGCAATAGATTCTATTAATCCTTGAAAAAATAGCCAATAATCTTGAGCTAGTACCTCCATTGTTAAAACATCCCATCTAAGAATCTGATCTTTATTGCAGCCTTCAAAACATTCTCCAAATAAGATCTCACGCTTAAAAAGATTCACCTTTTCAAGCTCAAGAAATATTACTAAAACTCGAGTATTGAAATTGAGACTTGCATAATTAGATGTTGCTCCTAATGGCTCCAATTATAGTCATATTTAATGCTGAAATATATTGTCTTCACTTTACTCAATTAAAGGTTGTGAAAATTGAACTAGTTCATTTGAAGCTTGCACAATAAGTGAATCTTCTGAATCTTGTTCTATTAAATCTCTCAATACTTGAAGGTTTGACATGGTGACTCAGCAAGACTTACAATAATTAGTTTTAAAGTTGTGACAAGAAGGAAATTTGTTGTAAGTATAATACTGTAAAAGAATAGTTAAATAAACTAGTTTAGAATGCAATAGTATAAAAAAAACTTACAAAAAATTAGTTTTAAAGTTGTGATATGATAGGTTTTTAAGAAGATATTAATTTTGAATATGCTAAAATATCCACTTTAAATATACAAAGATATCAATTCTAAATACTCCAAGATATCATTGCATAGGATTCTAATTTTTCTTTAAACTTGGAATTTGATCAACCAAAGTGGCAATGATTAGAAAATATTTATTGGTAAAAAGAAGAATGTATACTTTCTATTTGTAAATTATTTTTTAAGAAAATAAAGTGCTTTTGGAATAAAATATATAAAAGATGTAATTTTTGTATACAATTATTTATTTAAAGTATACACAAAAAATTTGTATAAGATTTTAGAATAAATATAATTTAATCTTGAAATGCTAAAAAGATAATAAGAATGTAAAAGACAAATTACAAATTGACAAAAGACATATAACAAAGAATTTAATTAAAGTTTTTAAGGAAGAAATGATTATTAAATTATTTTTTTTGTATACTTTAAGCAAGCATGATTAAAGAGCAATATAAATAACAACCATTTTTTTAGATATTTAAATAGATATTCAAATAGATATTCAAACTAAATATTTAAATTTTTCTTTTTTGCATGGCTTGTAATTCAATAAATACTAATAAGGCACTCGTGATGCAATCACTCATTTGCTCATCGTTGTCTCCCTCCCTTTTGACATCCCCTCCTTGTCTTTTCTTGGTTGGTCTAAGGTTGGTCTAAATTTGATCCAATTAGAAAGCAATGGGCATGATTTGATCTTCACTACAGTAGTAGGAACAAGTTATGATGCTAATAGGTTGAACTTTGATACCATGTTTAAATTGGATCTGCTTTAGTAGTACTATAACAATAGCAATACAAATGTATCTTTGCATTAAAATCATTGAAATTAAATATAAGAGTAAAGAATATATCCTAGTAAGTTTCACTTACTTAGATCCACATTTTAAGACACTAACTATGGATCTCAAGTACCAACAACCACTAGAACATGGCTACCAAGGTTGACTATCTATTTTAGTTATTTCAACTAAAAGAATATTTGTTTGATATTTTGTCAATAGATAGGAAAAGGACAAAAAAAAAGTACAATTCTATGGCTAAAGATTATTTATTTAAATAAAAAAAAACTAATAATAATATATATAATAAAAATATGGCTAGTATTAGAGACTAAATTTTTATATTAACATATACAAAATAAATGTATCTAGTTGCTTATATGATATAATTATCCACTAAAGTTGTTTTAAAAACTTATAATAAATAAATAAGATTTAATATATAATATCACCATTAAAAATTTATAAATAATTATTTAATTTTTATATTTTTTATATATTCCCATATACACATAGATGTATATTCTTTACATTGTAAGAATTGCTTCCTAACAATATATGTACACATATTCTTAAGATTTTGCATATCAAAGACAATATTAAAAAATAAAATAAAATATTAATAATAATGGAATAATATGTAGTAACATTTTTTCAGAGGGTTGTATATACAAAGTGTAGAATATTTGACAACTCCAACCACTTGCATTACAAATTTAATCCCATGCCAATTCCAATAGTCTTCTGTATCAATATGTTTAATAATATTGTATAACTATATAAGTATATATATATATATATATATATACACAATTATTTATTTTTAATTTTATTTTTTGCACTTGGAAAATCAGTTTCTCTCACATTTGAGATGATTCTTCTTTTTATTTTTGACAGAATAAAGGGACGAGTGGAACCATCCTCGAGCCATCGTGATTCTTCTAGGATGATAATGCAGAACAAGTCGATCCTACGTGGAGCATTGATTCGACAATGAAGATTATTAATTCGTTCAAGTCTGACACGCATCCATCCATACTTGCTCGATAGGACACGCCTTACAGTGCATGTCCGAGTACGGTGGGCTTCACGTGCAGTCGAGGCTCCTCATTCGCCGAGAGCCTTGGCGCCACCTCAGCAAATTCTGTCCCCATGTACACAGGGGCTCAGCTTCATAGGAACCCACTCGAACGACTGAAGAGTTTCCAGGAAGTTTCGACCCTGGTCACTTGTGATGAACCATTCTGGTGTTGCCGGCGACGTTCCAAATGTATTTAACATCCACCATTCATCCACTATACTCATCCGCTAATTTCTCGTATCATTCATCTAATTCGAGCTTAATTTACTTATCACTTTTAATGACTTTGTTGAAAATTTTATTTTTCATTTTATTAATATATTCCTAATTTTAATTCAATATGTGCATATTTTTAGAGTTCAATATAGATTTTAAATAATGATGAAATAAAACACTTGCTTTTTGCTCACATTTTTTGTGTTGTTTTATTTTAATAAGATAGCACATATATATATATATATATATATATATACATATGTGTAAACAAAAGAGGGTGCATCTATTGTAGTTGAATATATTATCCGTAGATTTATTATTTCATTTGTAAACAACTCTTATATAGATGTACTCAAAATAAAATAAATCAGTAAACAAGTGTCAGTAACAACCCCATACCAGACAAAGATATTCCTAAAAAACTGATTTATTGGAGTGATATAATTGCTAATTGAAAACCAAGCTCAAGTTCAATATATGCATCCAAGTATGATTTTCATGTACTGAAATATTGATGCTATATTTTTCATTAAAAAAAAAAAATTAATCATCCACCCAGAGCATTATTTCAAATAAATTGTTGTGTTCTTCATTTGCACAATAATGTGATCATATGGCTACAACATTACTTGAGCATAAAAATTGACTTATTTTTTGATGGGTTGATTTCAATCATACTACTATTGAGATAAATAAGTAATAGTAAAAGTAGAATATATTACCTTGTAGAAGATATTACCTTAGATAAATTGCTAATGGTCAAAGGATTGACTCTTGGCATATAGAAAGGGCATCCTACGGATATAGGATGCGGTCAAAAATCAAGAGTCAAAGTCAAGAGGATAAAGGATCTACTAAGGAATATCCAAAGAATAGATAAGAGTCATTAGTGCATGGCATAGGATACCCTCGAGGTACGCAAGATGCCAACGGATCCTAAGGGACATGTAAGTCAAAGTCAAAGAGTGGAAGTTGACCATTAGGGCAGCAACCACCACCTATAAGTATCGGATGTTTGGAAGAGAGAGTTATCTCATTCCACACTTCTCTTTGTGTGCAACCTTGCTGATTTGTACTCATAATTACTTGTGTTATGCTTATGGTGTTTCTTCAATAGGTTATGGACCCACACACACTTTGTTGTGCTATTCAAGTAAGTTCAAGGCATTCTCTTGTTGTTGCTCTTGTGTGGAATAGATCTTATGGTAGTTGCTGATGTTAGAGTTTGTATGATCTTAACTTCTTATTTGGCATGAGGAGGTGCTGATATTAACATCATACATATGTAACATCTCTTTGTGGATTCTCTACTCCTTGAATAGTGAGTTGGAGAGCATATTGAAAGACCTTGATAGTGTCTTTGTTGAGTTGTTGAAGTTAGTTGGGCTAGTATTCATTTTTCATGAGATTGTGATTTGAGAGAAAGATTGAAGTTGCTTGTGAGGTTCATGAGAGTGCTCGTACTGATTAGAAACTTCAAAAGTTGAATTGAGAGTGTTTTGAGTGAAAAACCACTCTTTTGTTCACAAGAGGGCATTCTGAGATTTTGCTTGTACAAAATTGTTTTGATGTTTATAAACACATAAAGACTCCTTTTCTTGATATTTTTTGATACACTACTCCTTAGACATGGCTTCTAGTGAGGGTGAAGGTTTGAGAGTGATTGAGAAGTTTAGAGGCAACAATTTCTACCATTGGAAGATAAAAATGGAACTTTTGTTGGCGTCTTTGGACCTTTGGGACATTGTTGATGAAAGTGAAGATCCTCCAAGCATGGATGCTGATATCAAGGAGCACAAGGACTTCAAAAGACGTGAAAAGAAGGCTTTTGGCATGATTGCCACTAATTTGGATGAAGCCAATTTTTTTCCCATCATTTCTTGCAAAGGACCAGTGGAAGCATGGAAGACTCTTTGCAACATTTATGAGAGCAAGAACTTGTCCAACATCCTCTTCACAAGGAGAAAATTCTTCACTTGCAAGATGGAAGAAGGTGAAGACCTCATGGCTCATATCAATAAGGTAAAGGTTCTTGCAAACCAACCAGTAATTATTGACAAGCCTTTAGAAGATGGTGATATTATCATGATCTTGCTCATGAGCCTTCCCGAGTCCTACAACTACCTTATTGTAGTATTGGAGTCCATAAGGATCAAGGAACTCACCATGGACTATGTGACGGCAAGACTTGCACATGAAGTGACCAAAAGGAAGAAAAAAGAGCATCATAGTGAAGATTCGGCTCTCTTCTCAAGACAAGGCAAAGGTAGCTATTCCTACCAACGTGATAATGTAAGAAGCAATGTAAAAACTTGCTTCATTTGTGGAAAACCAGGTCACTTTGCACGAAATTGCTACAAGGCCAAGAAAGGAGAGAGAGAGAATGCAAACAATGCTCGTGATGAAGTTGGAGGAGATGATTATGCATTCATGGCAAGTGAAGGCACTTCCATGGCTGCCATGTCCAAGTGGATTGTTGATTCGGGTGCTACCAAGCACATGACTCCATACAAGTGTTCATTTGACACTTACAAAGCAATTTCAGCAACAAAGGTTTGGTTAGGAGACAATGGCATGGTGCAAGCTATTGGAATTGACTCCATTGTGGTAGAGATTGTTGTGAAGAACCAAACCAAGAGGATCAAATTGAAAGAGGTCTTACATGTGCCAAAGATGAAGAAGAACCTTCTTTCGGTGAGCAAACTTGTTTCAAGTGGTTGTAAGGTGCAATTTGATATGAATGGATGCTTTATGAAGACAATGGAGGGTGATGATGTTTTAAAGGGCTTTAGAGATAGCAACCTCTACTTCATCAATTGTAAAAAGGTCAATGGAGTTGAAGTAGTGGCATTTGCTGATTTTCCACAAGATCAAGATAAGTTTGGCATTTGGCATCGACGCCTTGGTCATTTGAATGCCAAAAGCATGAAGGAGCTCCAATCCATGGTAAGTGGTTTAGATCTTGGTCAATGCTACAACAATGCTACCACACTTGCTTGTGAAGGTTGTATTCAAGGCAAGCAACAAAGGGCTTCATTTCCAAGTGGAGTTGCAACACGTGCAACTAAGTTGTTGGAGATTGTGCATTCGGATGTTTGTGGACCTATGAAGACGCCATCAATAGGAAGAGCAAGGTACTTTGTCACATTCATTGATGATTATTCAAGGAAGGTGTGGATCTTCATCCTTAAAACCAAGAGTGAGTGTTTGTCAAGGTTTAAGGAGTTTAAAGCACTTGTGGAGAAACAATGTGAGTGCAAGATCAAGGTGTTGCGCACGGACAATGGAGGTGAATACATGTCAAAGCATTTTGATGAGTATTTGAAGATTCAAGGTATTGCAAGACAAACCTCCACTCCTTACACTCCACAACAAAATGGAGTTGCTGAAAGAGCAAATCGAACCATTGTGGAGATGGCAAGGAGTATGCTTCATGCTCAAAACCTTGGACATGAATATTGGGTGGAAGCCGTGGTAAATGTAGTGTATACAAGAAATAAATGTCCTACAAGTGCACTCACATCAATGACTCTACAAGAAGCTTGGAGTGGGAAGAAACCTTGTGTTTCACATATGAGGACTTTTGGATGTGTTGCTTATGCAAAGGTACCAGATTGTATGAGGTCCAAACTTGATGCAAAAGGTACAAGATGTGTGTTTCTTGGATATTGTGAAGGTACCAAGGCATATAGGCTAATGTGCTTGGATTCCAAGAAGATTATCAAAAGTCGAGATGTTGAGTTTTTAGAGCATAAGAGTGCTTGTGAGCACTTGGAGATGTGTCCAAGTGGGAGTAATGGTGGATTTGTGGACACATCTTCAAATTCAGCAAAGAAAGAAGAAGATGAAGCCATTGAGGATGGTGATGAAGGTGAAGAGCCAAAGAAGGTGGAGAAGAAGGTCCCTAGTATAGTTAAGCCCAACAATGAAGGAAATGAAGATGTTGAAGATGATGATGATGATGAGGAGTACCAACTATTGAATGAGAAGAAACAAGGCTTAAGACAAAAGAGAGTTGGAAGAGTGCATGGAGGTGAATCTTTTTCAAATAAAAAGAGATATCCTATGAGAGAAAAAAGACCACTTGGTGAATGGTGGAAGAATCACATCTTTCCTCAAATAAGTGAAGAACATGTTAATGTTGCACTCATTGCTGATCCATTGACTTTATGTGATGTAATGAAGTCCACGGATGCTATGAAGTGGAAGAAGGCCATGGAAGAAGAGTACAAATCACTCATGGACAATAGAACATGGGAATTGATTCAATTTCCATCAAATCAGGCTTCAATTGGTTGTAAGTGGGTGTTTAGAACGAAGATGGATGCAATGGGCAATATTGTGAGATATAAAGCAAGATTAGTTGCTAAAGAATACTCACAAGTTGCTGGTGTTGATTTCAATGAGACATATGCTCTCGTGGCCGAATTCACCACTATTAGAACCATTGTGGCAATTGGGGCAGCAATGGACTTGGAGATTTATCAAATGGATGTGAAAACGGCTTTCTTGAATGAAAAATTGGAAGAAGACATTTACATGGATCAACCTCAAGGATTTGTTAAAAAAGGCAAGCAACATCTTGTTTGTAAGTTGAACAAATTATTGTATGGGTTGAAACAATCACCAAGAACATGGTACCAACGGATTGATACATTCTTTGTCAATGAAGGATTTGTGAGGAGTGAAGCTGATCATTCCATGTATGTGATGCAATCAAAAGAGTTCTTATTGATTGTAATCCTCTATATTGATGATTTGATCATCTTAACTAATACCTTAAAGATGATGGATTGGTTAAAGGCTAAATTAGAAAAGGAGTATGAGATGAGTGATTTGAGAGAGCTTCACTATTGTTTGGGAGTGGAATTTGTAAGAGATCGTATTAAAAAGACCATTACAATGAGCCAAAGGAAGTATATTGAAGAAGTGTTGAAATGATTCAATATGGAAGATTGCAAACCCATTGGAACACCATTGGAGGCAAATTTGAAGTTGATGAAGCTTACGGATGAGGAGTTTGCTGAAGTTGAAGGTGAAATGCAAGGTGTTCCATACAAGGCAGTAGTAGGTTCCTTCATGTATGCAATGGTTGGCACAAGGATGGATCTTGCATATGCGGTAAGTGTTGTGAGTCAACACATGTCAAAGGCTCGACTAATCCATTGGGCAACCATCAAGAGGATCATAAGGTACTTGAAAGGCACATTAGACTTCAAATTGTGCCTTGGAGGTGATAATACTACTTTGTATGGTTATTGTGATGCGGATTGGGCAGGAGATGCAAATGATAGAAGGTCAACAACGGGATATGTATTCTTTGTTGAAGTGGGAGCAATTTCATGGAATTGTAGGAGACAACCAACAATTGCAAGGTCTATAATGGAGGCGGAGTACATGGCAGCAAGCCATGGAGCAATGGAAGCAATTTGGTTAAGACAAGTTTTGGAGGACATTGGACTTATGCAATTGGAAGCAACTCCAATGAAGTGTGACAATCAAGGATGCTTGCTTTTGCAAAGAATCCAAAGCATCATTCAAGAACCAAACACATTGATATTCAACATCACTTCATACAAGAGAAGATTGAAATAGGAGTGATTGACATGAAGTATTGTCCTACGGAAGACATGCTTGCTGATTTGTTGACAAAGGCATTAGTGAAAGATAGGCATGTCATATTGACAAAGGCATTAGGTTTGAAAGCCTTTGACAATTAGCAAAGTGGGAGTATTGAGATAAATAAGTAATAATAAAAATAGAATATATTACCTTGTAGAAGATATTACCTTAGGTAAATTGTTAATGGTCAAAGGATTGACTCTTGGCATATATAAAGAGCATCCTACGGATATAGGATGCGGTCAAAAATCAAGAGTCAAAGTCAAGAGGATAAAGGATCTACTAAGGAATATCCAAAGAATAGGTAAGAGTCATTAGTGCATGGCATAGGATACCCTCGAGGTACGCAAGATGTCAACGGATCCTAAGGGACATGTAAGTCAAAGTCAAAGAATGGAAGTTGACCATTAGGGCAGCAACCACCACTTATAAGTATCGGGTGTTTGGAAGAGAGAGTTATCTCATTCCACACTTCTCTTTGTGTGCAACCTTGCTGATTTGTATTCATACTTACTTGTGTTATGCTTATGGTATTTCTTCAATAACTACTTTATATGCCAACTTGAAACAATGTATTTTTTATGAATTCATTTGCTATGTGCACAGATCTTTTTTTAAAACTTATTGTTGCAAATTTTGTAATTTTTCAATAGATTTTCAAATAATAAGAACTGCCCCCCTACATACCAAAAAAGGAATTAAAGAAACTTAATAACGAAATTATTAATTGAATGATAGAATATAACTCAATACAAATATATGTCTTTTTAAAATTTGTATATATCTAGATAAAACTCTTTTGTTAAATTTTTATGAAACTATAAGAATAATTGATACTATTGACATTTAGTCTTATGAAATAAAATTTAACCATATTTCCCAGATTTAACATTCTATTATTGAAAGGTATTTTACAACAATATATATTATGTGCAAAAAACACGTCAACTGATTACAACTCATTGTCATATGTCAATTAACAAAACAATCAATCTAAGTAGGTTGATCCATTGCCATGACTTTAGTTTTAAAAGAAATTAAAGTATGAAGAGCTGTTGTGAGATCATCAAGAAAATGAAAAGTTAAAGAAAATAGTAATACGCCACAAAATGTAACAAACAGATGATAACTTTAAAATCCATTAAACAAGGAGATGTGAGATTAATTTGGTTGATGCACATTACATACATTGGTATTAATTTTCTTTGAGCCACAATCAATCTGGTTTTAATGTATTAATGGATCAAAAAACACAGTGGCCACGAAGAACTGAGAGGGTCGCGGGCGCGGAGCAGAGCTGTGGATTTAGGATTTTGGGAGTGTTCTGATGTTTCTCAAGCACGTCTAGCTATTTTTTAGAGTAGCGTCGTAGTAATGTAGCTCAAACACTAGGGGGCTATCGCTCACAGTGGTTTTTTTTTTTAATATATATATATATATATATATATATTTATTTATTTATTTAGATGGCGGTAATTCACAGTATGATTATATACGCAAAGAAGGTTAGGCGCAATGCGGGAGGTTCTGCAATAGTACCCACGCGCAGATTTACAACGGGTGGAACAAGAGATAGTATGCAGATTCACCTTCCGATGGACTTTAAAGAGGAACAATGAAGTTTTGACTGCTTACGGTAAGCATGGCAATCCACACCCAACCCAGCATTTGCCAGGGACGTCACGTCTTCATAGATTTGATTGCAGCTATGCCGGTTGCTTTTGAGGACTAAGCCTAGAAAAATAGTTGTGAACCAAGAGGTAGTTTTAAAGGAAGTGAGCAAGCTTTGTAAATCTACTATCATAGCTTGTTTTGTTGGAGGCAAACCGGCAGCTATTGGGTTAGTTACTTAGAAGGTAATATGTTACTTAGAAGAACTTGAAAAACTCTCGGAAGGTAATATCACTCTTGAAAAAAACATCGGCCGCGTGCATATCTATCTCAAGGCATCTTTCAAAAGGTGATGTACTGGATTTTGATTCTATCACCCTATAAATCTACTCTCGGCTATTGCACCTTTCAAGCACAAGATCCTAGATTTTATCCATAGGCCATATGGAATCTGAACGAAAAATTTTCTTGCTCTTTCAAAATCCCGACTTGGGTAGCATTGAAGAGTATGCTGGAAGAATTTCTGCTGGTGGCTCAAGACATTGCAGCCGAGTTGGGAGAAGTATTGGGAGCTAGTCTAGAAAATAAAATATGTATGGAACCTCGTTTTTATATTGCGATTGATTCAAGGGTCGGGTGGGAAGTTGAAGTTACAATCAACAACCCAGTCACCAACATAAAGAAATCTATTTATATCAATTATTTAAATCTGCCTATTTGGTGTCGGTTTTGTTTAGCAACAACACATTGCATTAAAGATTGCTCGCTTCTAGCCAAGGCAAAATAAAGAATCAGAACTCATCAATTGCAAACTGATTCAAACTACACCGCTAAGAATAACAAATCTATTACTCCATTAGAGCAAATATTACACCCTCTAAGTAAGCACCTACCCCACCCTTTGAATCTCTCTGGGATGTCCACTACATATTTAGATGGTTTTACAATGGTGTTGTACAAGAGGAAGGTAGACAAGAAGATTTCTACTTGTCAACACTACATAGCGAAATCAAATACAAACATTCATGTGAACAAGGAAGAAAAGGATATACATGGCTCGGATACGGTAGCTAAAACCACTTCCACCATACAATCAGATGTATCGACAGACTTACAAGCAAACTCTAACACTCTAATGAATAAATTGGCAGTCTCGACCTAT
The DNA here is from genome assembly GCA_036785485.1 of Physcomitrellopsis africana. Taxonomy (NCBI): domain Eukaryota; kingdom Viridiplantae; phylum Streptophyta; class Bryopsida; order Funariales; family Funariaceae; genus Physcomitrellopsis; species Physcomitrellopsis africana. The sequence continues at coordinate 175,080 of JAWRVF010000304.1, read as the reverse complement.
TCGGAGACACCACAAACGAGAGAATTAGAGCAGATCACACATGTGGAAAATGAAGAAATGGAGGATGTGATCAAAATCACATTAATGCCCATGCTTGACAACACAGGCTACATACTAGGCAACGTTACTCCACTGTTGGATAATAGTGATCTATCTTATAGGCTCAACACTGATGATATGTCCACGGGCTCCGAGGCGAATCAAAACAAGAATAAGGCAACGCCGTCCTAGCAACTCGATGAGCATAATGGTCAAGCTACAAGGAACCAAGGCAACGATATGCTTCAGACTAGCAGCAACATCGTGAAGTTTCCACACCTTGATGCTTACAACAATCATGAAGGCAACGAGATGCTCCAAACTAACAGCAACAGCGTATAGTTTCCACACCTCGGTGCATACAACAGTCAAGAGGAGACAATCCAAGGTCGCGACCAATTTTGTAAATCCCATGAAGCAAAGAAACGGAATAGCAGTCAGTTGCAGGTTACTGGACAACTGTAAGGCTGCAATAACATCTATAGATTGGGGAGACGTCATGGAGCAAGATGCAACATCAAAAACACACACAACGGAAGTAGGCTCTAAACAAGTACTCACCTCAAGTAGTCAAACGGCCAACCTCATCTCGGCTAGATTAATTATTAGTGATTGTAGCAAATCCAACCTTGATAATTCCACGGTCCGCAATTTGGTCGAGATTAATTCGAAGAGTGGTATACAATATGCAAACTACAATAGTGCGTCAAGAGGTTTTAGTCGCAAAACCTCCAAACAAAAACAATTGGGGTCCGCAGGACCTCGTTCACATTTTGGATTCAGATCCTCCTTGCAAAAAGTAGCAGGATCTCGAGACACTATTAGATCTTGCCTAAATACAGCAAAAGCCCCAGCAGCACAAGAGACCCTTGCTGGCCTTAGTAACTTCAACGGCTCCGATCTCGTAAACGGTTCTTTCACATATTGCGCAGAGCAACCACTTGCCGATATTTCCGAGGCCATTCCGACGGATGGGGGAGTAGAGCATAACCTAATCCAATTTTTGGAACTTAGGCTAGCAAAAATTCAGACTTTGGAAGGACCCAGATCGCAAGTATCCCTCGATGTGGTCCTCGGGGATGTTTGCCCTGCGCCACAAGTTATCATGGGCGCTAGGGCCTCAATCCTGGCAGACTCGATGAACCGGAGTGCCGCAGACCCCGTAGGTAGGATGGACCTCCAAAGGGAGCTCTTGTTGCCCCTGAAAACCACAATCTCCGAAACCTCTATGTCAAAGTTGGCTTCCAGGGGGGTGGAAGAACTCCGCCAACATATACCACTATACAGTGGCTGTCAAGTAATCACAACTACAAACCACATGCCTCTTGGTGGATTTTTGCAAGCGTCACCTTTAAACCAAACACATATGACAAAGTTGGAAGCCCTCAATTTTTCTAGAAGTTGCAAATCTTTGGAATTAATTTCTACAAGCAAGGATATCTCTTCTTTATGTTATGATGTTTCAGGTGGCCCCAAAATTACTTTCCCTACACTTGCAAGTATGTAAGCTGATTTGCACCCAATGGATCTTGAGTCTTTTCATTTTAAAGTTCAGAGAAGTATTCATAAGCTCCCTCTCCATCTAGTTTCCTGAGATTAAGAAGAGAGGATGATGGATATTTATCTTCCCAATTGGTCTAGATCTCCTCACCATAATTTGGCTATTGATGAACAATGGAGTAATTCCTTCTCTTATGGTGAATTATGAATTTGAAGATTTTATTTTATAATATAAAGAATTAAAGAACCTCGCAAAAGCCTTAAAATTAAGAAACTATATCCAAAGTATTTTTCTAAAATGTGATAGTATTCTTCTCCATGAATATAAACTATACAAAATTAAGACACAACAATTAAGCAATTTCTTATAACCTAATATAAGATTTTACATTCTTGAAGCAATCCTAGGTTATGTGAACAATCCAAATGGTGTAGATGTAGGGAGAATTTATATACTAATCTCCTTAAAGATTAAACATTTAGTTAGTAATGTGGGTGCTTTTATGTATAATAAAGCATTATATATTATATTTAATAATATCTCTAGAGATTCTATTGAGATTATGAATATATATATATATATATATATATAATAAAAGATTAAAAAGAAGTTAATTATAGGAAGATTTGGCAAATATACTATCTTCTAATATTTTCTTTATATTTAATAGCAATTGAAATATGGTAGAAAGATTGAGAAAAAAATTATCTTTTTATAAAAAATTACTTTCCAAGTGTCATGGACATACTTCAAGTCATTATATTCATAAATCTTCCGTAGTCTTTTAGAATCTTCTATAGTTTTCTAAAATCTTCTAAAATCTTCTAAAACCTTCTTTAGTCTTGTAAAATCTTTCATAGTCTTTTAAAACCTTCTAGAATCTTTTTTAATCTTCTAAAACCTTCCATAGTCTTTTAAAATTTTCTAGAATCTTCTTTAGTCTTCTCGAACTTGCCTTAGTCTTTTAAAATCTTTTAAGATGTTCTTAGAAAATTCAATAGGATATAGGCCTTATAATATAAATAGGAGGCAAGATCGAGGTACACCTCAATCTTGCCAACACAAGTCTTAAAGCAATTCAAACTGTTGTATTGTTTCTTTATACCAATCTAGTTCTTTTTTCTTGTCCATCCAATTTTTTGTTCTTAAAATTATTCTAGTTTTGTAATTTTTTCCTTGTTTCTTTACTAACCCGCTATCTTACATCCCTTACAATTTGACAAGACTGTCTAAGTAATTATATCAAAGCTTTGATCTCTTGATAGAAAGTGGATTATCCCTCTTCTTGAAGATACTATTGCGTTCTATTGGAGTGTAGATTATCTCCCTCTAAATTGATATGTTTACTTATTACAATTTGATCTTTCTTTGGAATGAATGGATTATTTTTTTTTTAAATATATCACTATATTTTAGAAATTATGGATTATCTTCCTTTAAATTAATATTATTTAAAAATATTCCTTTTCAGTATAGAAAATACTACACTAATAGCTTGTTGATTTTTTCTTTGTCAATATAGAAGTAGATCAAATTATAAGACGAGTATCTTCACAAACAAAGAATAAAGTAGCGACTCTTGCAGATCTTTGAGCTCTTTTAGATATTGTATGAAAAGGAATGGTATTTTTTTGGAATCCAAAAAAAGAATCACAAATAAAATAAGTATAAAAAAAAACTAAGTAAGAGATTCATAGTTTGCAAAAAAAAAAAAAAAATTAATAGAAGAAAGGAGGGAGTAGATAAGCTATGTACGTAATCTCTCTAGAAGCTCCAAGGATTGTTATAAAGGAGCCAAAGGCTAGTATTCTTGATAAATTTGATGGAACAAGATCCAACTTTTGAGGATTTGTGCAACAAATATGACTTTACTTATGATTATATCCTTCTTGTTATTTTGATGGATTCACTCAAGTTGCTTTTATAGATATTTTTTTTTCAAGAAGTGTTTGATCATGGTTTGCTCCACTATTGGAAAAAAAAATTCTAATCCTATATAATTTGGAGGCTTTTATGAAAAGATTTATTATTGCATTTGGAAATAGTATTTGGAAGAAGGTGGCAAAAATGAAGATTCAAAACCTAGGACAAGGATAATATTTACTTACAATTTATGCCACAAAATTTCAACAACTCACTTGTGATCTTGATTGGAATAATAAGGCTTTTATGACTTGATTTCATTATGGCCTAAAAGACAATGCAAAGAATTTATTGATCACAATGCCAAGCATTGAAAGCTTAGAAGAATTCATATCTTAAGTTATTACTTGTGACAATTGCCTATTTGATTTATGACAAGAGAGGCGATTAATTCTTAACAATACCTATTAAGATACATCTACTATATCTTCAAGAGTATCAAAGAAGCCATTAACATATCCTAAATCTATGCAAATTGATACAATTCAATTCAAGTCATTAATATCAGCAAAAAATACTAGATATCAATAAGAGAATCTATGTCTATATTGAGGAAGACCTAATTATAAGGCAATAAATTGTCCAAATAAGTCTAGAGAATTCAAGGCACGAGATATAACATTTGAATTAAAGAAGTTGAAAAATGAAGATGTCTAGCCACAATAAAGACCTTGCAATTGGACACCTTCAAATCTAAAGTATCAAAAAAAAATCTCTTTCTATCTCTAGATCCAACGTCTTGTTTTATACTTCATATATATATATATATATATATATATATATATATAAGAACCTTAAAACAAGAGATTTTTGTTAAAGTCCTTTTAAATACTGAACCTTAGCATGCTTTATGTATAAAAATTTTGCAACCAAGTACAACTTAGTATTTGTAAAGAAAATCCATCCCGCACTTGTTGAGGTCATTGATGGATGAAACCTTACATCAAGGGATGTTATTGAAGAAATCCAACCATTGGAAGTAATACTAGAAGATTAAGTATCATGCATTGTCTTTAATATCATTCAATGTCCAACAAATCCTATTGTCATTGAATCCCCTTGGTTTGAATTATGTAATCTTGATATTGACTAGAGCTCACAAACTTTTTTTTCAAGATCCAAACATCAAAAGAAGAAACAAGGTGCTACTTCATTTTTTGGAGCTAAAGCATTTATGTACGCAGTATGAAAAGGGTTGCATTTGTATTGTATGCTATCCTAATGAATGATCCAATAGAGCAACTAAAACAAGACATTTTTCATCAATCTTATGACCTTGAAGACGTATTTGAAAAGAAGAAAGAAAATATGTTATCAAAACACTATTCTTATGATTGTGTAATCAAATTACAAGATGGAGCTCAACCTCTATTTGTTCCAATTTATAATCTCTCATAAATGAAACTTATAGCCTTGCAAAAATATATTGATGAAAACCTAGCCAAGAATTTTATTAAACATTCAAAATCATCTATGGGAGCTCCTATCTTGTTTTTGAAGAAGAAAGATGGTTCTGTACATATGTATGTTGACTATTGAAGTCTGAATAAAGTAACTATAAAAAATCGCTATCCATTACTATTAATCTCATGATTATTGGAATAATTAGGACATGCAAAGATCTTTACAAAGATTGATTTGAGAGGCGCCTACAACCTAGTCAAGATCAAAGAAAGAGATAAAAAAAAGATGCATTTCTTACAAGGTATAGACATTTTGAATACAATATTATACCTTTTGGACTTACAAATGCATTTGTAGTCTTTCAACATATTATGAATGATATCTTATGGAAATACTTAAATGACTTTGTAGTCATCTACTTAGACAATATTTTAATCTTCACTAAGAACAAACAAGAATATGAACATCATATACATATGGTATTATAGAAACTATGGAAAAGTGGATTATATGCCAAATTAGAGAAGTATTTTTTCCATCAACCATTAGTCAAGTTTTTGGGATATATTATTTCTAAAAATAAAATTTCTATGGATCCAAAGAAGATACAAATTATTATTAAGTACAAACAATTGTCATCAATAAAAGATTTACAATATTTCTTAGAATTTCCAAATTTTTATAGAATCTTTATCAAAGATTATTCTAAGATTGCAGCTCTATTAACGCAATTTATAGGCAAGGAGAAATTTATTTGAGATGATAAGACCAAAGAAGCATTCACAAAGCTAAAGAAATCCTTCTCTTCAACTCTTATATTTGTCGACGTAAATCTAACAAAACTAATCATTTTGGAAATGGATGCTTTAGATTTTGTACTTAGATCTATGCTCTTTCAAATTGATGATGATGTTCATCTAGTAGCATTCCGCTTTCAAAAAAATTTAGTTGTAGAGATCAATTACAAGATCCATGACAAAAAATTATTGACAATTGTTGATGCTTTTGAAGAATGGCGCCATTTGCTAGAAGGGACTCATCACAAGATTATGATATATACTAATCACAAAAACTTGGAATATTTTATGAGTGCCCAAGTTTTGAACTATTGTCAAGTATAATAGAACATATTAGTATTTTGTTTGATTTTGTGATTACATATTGTCTGAAAAAACTTCAAAGAAAATCAGATACTCTTTCTTGACGGTCATATCTTGCATCAATAATAAGAGATATTATATTGGATCAATAAAAATTAGTCATGTTAAAGTTGTCCAATTTGTAATTGGAGACATTGATAATATTTATTTATGCAAATACAACTCTCAAGATAAAAATTTAGAGAGCAATAAAAACAGATCCATTTATGAATAGCATTCAATGGCTTTTAAAAAATATATTGGTAGAAGAAAGTAATAATTTCAAGTTTGACATTGCATTGTTGTATTTTAAAGATCTCTTATATGTTCTCCTAAGCCCTAAAAGATTTTAAATTCTTCAAGCATGACATGATCTTCCAGCAATTTGACATTTTGGCTTCAATAAGACCTTAGAATTAATATCAAGAGATTATTGGTGGCCTCAAATGTGGAAATTGGTGAAAGAATTCATTCAATCATGTGAAATTTGCACTTAAAAAAAGGTCTCAAGACACCAATCATATGGACTTCTCCAACCATTTTCAGTTTTTAAGGACCCATAACAATTATTATCCATAGACTTCATTACAAATCTCCCAATTTCTAATAGAAAAGATTCAATTTTTGTGGTGGTAGACCATTTTATCAAGATGGCATATTTCATCATGTGCAATAAAATAATTTTAAAAAAAAAAATGGCCAAGTTTTTTCTTGATAATATTTATCAAATATATGACCTTCTAAATGATGTCATTTTGGACCAAGTAGCATAATTTGTATCAAATTTTTGGAAAGGACTATTTTAACTTTTGAAGATCAAGATCAATCTTTCATCAGCTTATCATACTCAAACCAACAGTCAAATAGAATGGGTCAATCAAATCTTAGAACAATATCTTTATTGCAATATAAATTACCAACAAGATAATCAAATGGACCTCCTATCATTGGCCAAGTTTGCATATAATAACATCTTATATTCTTCGACAAAGCAAACTCTATTCTCCTCAAACTATGGATACCATCTTAGAATAGATCTATTTTAAATTGAAGATATAAAAAGTCTTACCGCAGAAAATCAAGGTATCTATTTAAAGGCCATTCATGAAGAATTAAAATTCCAATTGCAAATGGCTCATGGTCAATATAAAGACTATATAGTCATTTATCGCAAGAACCAACCAAAATTTAAGATAGGAGATAGTGTCTGGCTACTCCGGCAAAATATACAAATGAATTGACTATCACAAAAATTAGACTATCAATGACTTAGACTATTTATAATTTTATATCAAATAAATCTAGTAAGTTTCTATCTTGAACTATCAAGTAGCATGTGTATTCATCTAATTTTTTATGTCTTGTTTTTAAAAACCTATTATAAATCAACTATTGATAGAAGAATTCTTCCACCACTAATCTCAGTTGAAATTAATCAAGAGCTTGAGTATGAAGTAGATGAAATATTAGATTTGTATATAAAATATGGATGATTAAAATATTTCATCCATTAAAAGGATTATGGAGTTAGTGAAAGAACATAGGAATTTTTAGAAAATCTTAAAAATGCACTTGAAAAAGTTCATAAATTCTATCAATAATATCCTCAAAAATCCAAAGTCAATTGCCATTGAAGATTTTGTGGATACCAACATCTCTTGGATTTTAAATGATTCTTTTCTACCAATTGTAAAAGACTATTATAAAAGAGGAAAAGCCACACTAAGACCTTTACTTGTATATAGTTATTTTTTCCAAGATAGAATAGATCCTGTTAGAAGCTTATTAATTACCATGATAAATCTTTGCATTTCAAGGAATTTGTAGGAATAAGAGTTAAAAGACTCTTTTTGCTACACAAACAATTAGTGAACTATTACAACTTTCACAATCTATTAGATTTGAAGAATATAAGCAAGACAAAGAAAGCGTATTCTAATGCCAAGTAAGGCCATGTTTGGAGTCTTTGGAGATATGGCCTCATCATAAAAATCTTGATTCAAATGCCTGAGCTTTAGTAATACTCCTTGAAGTTGAAAAAGTGATTCCAAATAGACTAAAAATTATTTTTTGATAATATTTTGAAGGTCGCAATGAAGAATAGATTTTTGGATGGGATATTGGTATAATAGAAGTTATATTTGGAAGTCATTGATACTACCTCTAGAGTCTTGTTGAACTAGTAACCAACAAATAAAAGATAAAATATGTTATTTTTTTATTTCGATAAATTTTAGATTTCTTGCATATGTGATTTGATCATCAAATCACTTTGGCTCTTTGTAGAACTCTTTATTAGAAGGGGAGGTGATATCATGGACATACTTCAAATTACCACATTCTAAAACCTTCCATAATCTTTTAAAATCTTCCATAGTTTTTTAGAATCTTCTAAAATCTTTTTTAATCTTTTAAAATCTTCTATAGTCTTCTATAACCTTCTAGAATCTTCTTCAATCTTTTAAAACTTCTTGTAGTTTTTTAAAATCTTTTAGAATCTTTTTTAGTCTTTTCAAACTTGCCTTAGTTTTCTAAAATCTTTCTCAATCTTCTAAAATCTTCTAAGATACTTTTCAATAGGACATAGGCCTTATAATATAAATAAGAAGTAAGATGAAGATACACCTCAGTCTTACCAACACAAGTCTTGAAGTAATCCAAAGTATTGTCTTATTTATTTATATCAATCCAGTTCTTTATTCTTGTCAATCATCTAGTTTTTTGTTCTTGTCAATCATCTAATTCTTTGTTCTTATCCATCCAGTTCTTTATTCTTATCAATCATCTAATTCTTTGTTCTTATCCATCCAGTTCTTTGTTCTTGTCAATCATCTAGTTCTTTGTTCTTGTCAATCATCTAGTTCTTTGTTCTTATCCATCTAGTTCTTTATTCTTAAAATTATTCTAGTTCTATAATCTTTTTCTTATTTCTTTGCTAATTCACTATCATGCATCTCTGATACCAAGGCTGAAAAAAATTCATGGATTTATTTATTTATTTTTTTTCTTTTAGTGGATGCTTTCAAACAAAGAAGCTTATTAAACTACTTGTGAAACAACGAAAGAGATGGAGTTTAGATTTTAAGTAGATTAAATAAATTCTATCTTAATTTTTTTTTCTTTATAAGAAAATCAAATTCTTTCATATTGCATTAGAAGAGATTATGCTCTATTAGATCATCTTTTAATTGAATGTATATTTCAATTCCAAAAATCTAAATCTAGATCTTCAAACTTCAAATTAAATAATTATTATTTCAATAATTCTTGAATTCCTCAACAAGTGAATATAATCTGATTTCAATATAACAATAAAAGATTCTACTTTCATCATATAAAAAATTATATATTTTTTATTAGTCTTTTTATAAAGTATAAGACTTCATAAATGTAAAATAATATATTAAATTACAAGGTCATTTATAAGAAGCATATTTCACTCTTTAAAAAAATCTCCGAGATATTGGCCTTCAAACTTGTCTTAAATAAGTTCAAGTATCCCTCAATTAACTTCAAGATTGGCAATAAGAAGGAAAGTCCATACATATTCAAATAAAATAGAAATAAATAGGAAATAATATTGACAAAGCTTTTTATGATGCAATTAAAAATTATTATCTTAAATCCTTTATCATGAAACTTAAAAAAATTTAAGGCAAGTTACAAAGTCATCTTTAAGATTTGGATAGCATTTATTTTAATTTTTATTATAATCATTATAAAAAACTCCAAGGTTCTAAAGGATCTAAAATAGCTACAGTTATCTTGTTTAATAATATTTTATATAATGTCATAATGAATTTGAACAAGGACTTATTCAAGCCATTTATTACATATAAAATTGAAGTTATAAAAGAGATAACTGAAGACAAAGCATGTAGTCCAATGTTGTGTTGTAGTTTGGCTACCATGTGAAAAAATTGTACATATATATTTAATGTATAATTTACTATACATTTAAATGAAAGTTATAACAATGGATTTTATTAGTTATAAGATGTGATTAGGTTATTAGTTCAGAAAGAATCTACTTAATAGGACTATTAATGAGGTTTATACAACCATATTTACTTTTGGTAGTGATTTTGAGGTTGATATATATTGACAATAACTTATATATATCTTAAGTCATCTTTATTACACATTGGTGATCTTTAAATTGTCAGTTTACTTCTTTTATTTGGTGCTTAAAGCACAAAGTATGTTTTTAGTATAAAAAGAATAGTTTGGCCATCCATGTAGATGGATAGAGGTGGGTGATAGAAATCTCTATTCTAATTGGCCAAAAATCATACCCAATGGGATTCAAGGAGGCTGCCCAAGGATTTGTTAGGGATTAGGATTTATTTTTTGGAGAGAGTCAAATAATCAGAGGCTAAGGTCAGCAAGTTTGGATTTTTGGATATGGTTTTGGTGCAAATCTTGTATGATTTGGAATTTTTATGAAAGAATTATAGGCACTCAAAATTAGGGTGTCAAAATTCTATCTATTGTCACTCTTTTAAGCATAACGTGCGCACACAAAAAGCAATAGACAATTGGCGACTAGGATTGGAAAGAGCACTTTCTTGGCTATATTTTTTATGTATAGATTAATAAAATCAAAATTACAGTAAAGGAGATATTGAGAGTTGAAGTTAGTGCTTGTAAGCTAAGGGCAATAAGTGACCCCGCTTAACTAGTGGTTACATTTTGAGCTATATCTTAGATAATTTGATAGATTTTTAGTTCAAAATTTTTAAAAGTGTATATGTTTATGTCACAAGACTATATACAAAAATTTTATGGTATTAAGATTTTGGATTTGTAAGATATAAGGAAAATAGTGCTTAGGTGTCTCTGAGCTAGAGTTTTAAGCATCTGCTAGGATTTTTGAAATATCAGACGATAAGAAGCAAATTTGCAGTTGATTTTTTTTGTATTAAAGCTAAAGGATAAAGTCTATTATGTCTTTAAGTTTGAAGAGGATTGAATAGTTGGATCAAAATACATAAATTTATAAAATTCAGAAAGAAAAACATCTTTTGCAGAAAAAAAATACTTTGAAGGGATTTTGTTGATACTAAAAGGGTTTTGGAAGCTAAGACTTCATGGAGGTGTAAAAAATGGGTATATAGAGCCATGATAAATTTTTCATATATAAATGAGTCTTTAAAAGGTTCCTAAGGATTTTCTACATGTCATAGAAAAATTCTATGTACAAACCTACTTATAAATAAGAGATTTTATCTATACAATATATATTTCTATATTATTGTGTATATTTTTTTTTCATATTAAGGACAAATAACTTATTAGAGCTTGGCCAATAAGTTACAGATAGACTCTCTATAGCTAAGTATCTAGTGTATTCCCGGATAGAAGTTCACGCTATACGATACCAGATAATATAGGTATTGAATTTGTTTAGATCTTTTATATCATTGATAACAATTTTAATTTTATAATTAAATATACTTTAAATAAAATTCAATTTCCACATAGCATTATAAAAGGCTATATTATTCTTTTGCATAATAGCAACAACAAGACAAATTTTGATAATTAGATATCCATCAATTTATTAAAAATTCTTATAAAATTTATACTAAAGTCATTCAACAATTACTCTAAGAAATTGTTGAAGAAATTATTCACCTTGATCAAATTCATTTTTTTCTTCCAAGATTTATCTAAGATAATATGGTAGTTATGTAAAAAATAATAAATTGGATCAAATCTTCAAAACAACTCTTTTTCTTTTTAAAAATCAATTTTTCTAAAGCTTATGATAAATTCTTATAGAACTTTATGTTTAAAGCATTAAAAAAAATTGTCAAAGATACAAGAATTTAAAACAAGAGACTTGAAGTAGGACAAGGTTTCAATAAGAAACCTACAAGAATTTGAATTAATCAATTGAGTATATGAAGAACACCAAGAAAGATGAGCTAGAATTCTAAGAAATACGTTGTCAAGACTGAAGAACACGTTAACTTCAATTCCTATATATAATCCTATCTAGGATGCTTCTTAAATGGCTTCTATCAAATTAAGAAACTTCTCAAGCAGCTTCTACCAATTAAGAATTTTTTTGAGCATTTTCTACCAACTTAGAAGCTTCTCAAGCTCTTTCCAGTAACTAGGAAGCTTCTCGAGTTACTTTTACCAACTATGAAGCTTCTCAATCGACTTTCACCAATTAAGAAGCTTCTTGAGCTATTTTCATAAATTAGGAAGCTTCTCAATTGACTTTCACTAACTTAAGAAGCTTTTCAACTAACTTTCACCAATTTAAGAAGCTTCTAGAATGTTCTTGAAGGTTCTATGAACCTCCAAAGTGTATGTCCCTAACATCACCTCCTTTTTTAGTGATGAGTTTCAATAAGAGCTCATACTTTTGAAAATCTTTTTACATATGTAAAAAATCAAGGATACACTGCACTAATAAAGCTATACATTCTATTCTCTATTCTTGGGCAAAAGGTTCTATTAGTCCTTAAAAAAATTGTATATGGCCTTGAGCTAATAGCTCTGTTATTGAAACATCTCATTCAAGGATCTGATCTTCATTGCCGCCTTCAAAATATTTTCCAAAGAAAATCTCAAGCTTAAAAGGATTTAGTTTTTCAAGATCAAGCAATATTTTTAAAGCTCAAACATTGGAATCAAAACTTGCATAGTTGGATCTTACTCCTAATAGCTCCAATCAAGGTTGTATTTGGCGCTAAAATGTATCATTCTCACTTTGCTCAATTAAAGGTTGTAAAAACTATACTAGTTTATTTGAAGCTTGCATGGCAAGTGAATCTTCTAAATCTTATTCTTTCAGTGCTTGAAGGTTTGACATGATGACTAACTTGCTTCTACTACTCTATTCTATCTTTGAATAAATGATTACATACCGGTATCGTATGTCGTGAAATCTTGCTTAAAAATGCTCCGAGCACCTAGCTGTAGAAGATAAAAAGAAATAATAATAATTAGTCCTAACCTCTCTAATCAATCTCTAAACAATCTTTAATCAAACTTTAACTAAATCTTAATCAATCCTAATCAAATCCAAATAAATCCTAAAATAAATCCTAACTAAATCCTAATCAACCTTGGTCAAATCCTAACAAATCCTAAAACAAATCTTAAATTAAATCCTAACCAAATACTAAACTAAATCCTAACCAAATACTAAACTAAATCCTAACCAAATCCTAAAACAAATCCTAAATTAAATCCTAAATAAATCCTAACTAAATCCTAATAACCCCTAAAACAAATCCTAATCTAAATTCTAATAAATTCTAATCTAAACCCTAACAACCCCTAAAACAAATCCTAATCTAAATCCTAACCAACCCTGATCAAATCCTAACAAACCCTAATCTAAATCTTAGCCAAATCCTAGTCAAATCCTAAACTAAGTCCTAATCAATTCTAGTCAAATCCTAACAAATCCTAAAATAAATCCTAATTAAATCCTAGTCAATCTTGATCAAATCCTAACAAATCCTAAAATAAATTCTAATTAAATCCTAGTCAATCTTGATCAAATCCTAACAAACTCTAAAATAAATCCTAACTAAATCTTAGTCAACCCTGGTCAAATCCTAACAAATCCTAAAATAAACTCTAACTAAATCCTAATCAATTCTAGTCAAACTCTAACAAGCCTTAAAATAAATCCTAACTAAATCCTAGTCAACCTTGGTTAAATCTTAACAAATCCTAAAACAAATTCTAATTAAATCCTAATCAACCCTAGTCAAATCCTAACAACCTCTAAAACAAACCCTAATCTAAATCCTAACTAAATCCTAGCCGAATCCTAAACTAAATCCTAACTAAATTCTAGTCAACCCTAGTCAAATCCTAACAAATCCTAAAACAAATCCTAAACTATCTTATTTCAACCTTAGGACAGTTTAAAATCTCAATATCTATTGATTAAACTATTGATCTTGCTTTAAAATTTACAAATCTCTTAAAAATTAAGTTGGTAGCAAGCACATGAAATTTGAAGAGGATCAAACTTACAAACAAGAAATTTAATCCAAAAATTCAATCAAGTGTCGGCCCGCCTCTTTCTCTAATCTTAATGCTCATTATTCAATGCTAATATCTCCTTCTTACACTATTTAATTGCTTTCAAATTCCACATACATGTAGAAAATTAACTCTTCTATACAAAAATATAAATTTCACTCCAATCCAACTAGTAGATTGCTAGAAATCTTAGAAAATCTAAGTAATCCTCAGTTCCTAATTTTTGAGATTTTAACCCACATAAACTTTAATAATCTTTGATTGAAGCATTAGATCAATCTCAAATTCATAACACTCTACAAGCACAACCATATGCACCAATGCACAAAACCTCACTTGTAGATCTATAACCATACTTATAAAATACTCATAAATATAAATCCCAATATATTTTACATAAATCAGAGTCACCAAAATCAACCTTGACTTTGCAAAGCTCTTACAAAGTTGTTACAAATTCAAATCACTCCCAATCAATGCTCAAACAAAGATTCTCTAGTTTGCTCTTTAATCCCACCTTTTGATCTACCAAAGAACTCTTGACCCATTGTAGGCACATGGTTTTGTGCCTTTGGGTCTGATTCTAATCTCGGCTCATAACCGGTCCTTTCTAGGTATCTATTTTGAGATTTTTGAGGTAAATTTTTTTCAAATCTATTTTCAACTCATCCCTTATGATTCTTTTATTATTCATTTTTCTAATATACTTTTTTTTGCCTTATTTATGGCCATACAAAGTAAGTAAAAATCTCTCTTATAAAAAGATAATATTAGCCTTTTAATCTTTTTCTATTTTCTTCTCTATTTTCTATAACTTTAAGATAAATTTGTTCAAATATTTTTATTTGAGCTCCTATATATTATAGTTATTCCCTCTCTCTTTGACCTAATGGCCATATCACTACACAACACCAGTGAAGGCTTTAGTTTAATTCTATTCCTCTTATGAGTATACAGTGAATCTAATCTTCATCAAAAAGTTATCATCAAACACTTTTGAATTTGTGTGAATAAAGCCGATGAAGTTCTTGTATCTTTTAATGCTTATTGGCAAGATTTTCAACCAATTTTTATATGCACTTATTAATATCATAGCCCTGCTAATGAACAAGATATTCTAATTTGTCCCACCTTCACCATGAATCAAGTACCTTTTCAACCTTGTAATCTTCATGGTCTTCAATTTCAATACTAAGTGGCGATTGTCATACTCTTTTAAAAATATGTGACTTTTTATGAGGTTCTAAAAGAGAGTCATGAAAAACTAGATGTATCTTTATAGAAGATGGTAATTCTAAGCAATATGCTAGTGGATTAATTTGTTTTTGAATAGAAAATGGTCCTAGTCTCTAATAGTCTAACTTATTGCTTGGCCAGTTGATATTAATGTGTTGACAAAGATACCATATCTTATCTTTAATATGAAAAATAAGCAATTGATTTCTGAATTTATTTGCAAATGCCTTGTAAGCATCTTGAACTGTTTACAATTGAAGCTTCAAGATTGTTTGATATTGTGATAGATGCTTTACAAATCCTTCAACTATTAGATTATTATTCTTTTGTATACTCCATAGATTAAGCTTTGGATGATATTCATAGTTGAAATAAAACGATATTTGTTGAGTTGAAGTATAAACAATATTATTATATACAAACTCTACTAATGATAGATACGAGATCCAATTGTCTTGTTGATAGTTAATGTTATATTATAAATACTACTCCTAAACTTAATTAACTCATTTTTTTTGGCCATCAATTTCAAGGTGAAAAGTCAAAGAAAGTTTAATATCTATTTTTAATATTTTAAAAAGATATTTTCAAAACTTAGAGATGAACTAGGATCCTTGATTGAATAAGATATCATCCGATAAGCCATGATATTAATATATATTGTAAAAAAAAAACCTTGTCATTTCTTTACTAGACTCAGTCTTCTTACAAGGAATAAAATAAGTCATCTTTGTGAATCAATCAACTACCACAAGGATATTGTCTAATGAATTGGATGGTAGTAGATCCATGATGAAATCCACCAAGATAGAAGACCGTGACTGTTTTAGAACATGTAAGGGTTGTAAGAGTCTATAAGAGCAATATTGAGGATTTTTGAACCTTAAACACATGTCACAATAGAGCACAAAGTCCTTCATTGCCTTTTACATTTAAATCCACTAAAAATATTAGGAAATAAGTTCTAAAGTCTTGTTAAATCCAAAGTGACCTGCAATTAGAAAATCATGGCGAGATTAAAGAATGCATAGTCATGTTGGCCTTTTTGGGATATACAAACATTCTTTAAAATATAAAAGGACTTCTTTAAGCTTAAACTTGTCAATATTTTTTTTTAAATAATGCTTGACATCAAAGGTCAAAGCATCATTATTGGTTGCAGTACACAACTCATTGAGGAAATTAGAATCAATAAGTTCTGATGTAATAGTAGTGCAAAGATGGAATTGCTTTGGTTTCAACAAAATTATATATTATTGATCAAACAATGCCTCTCCTACCTTTGATACAAGATATAATCTCTTTGGTAAAGCATCAAATAATTCTTGTTGCTTCCTAAGTTAATAAATAATAACAAAATTAAATCAAAATAGCGACATATTTTATGCAGCTTGGTAGTAATTAAGAATTTGAGTTGACATAAAATATTCTAAGTTCTTGTATTTTCTGTATACAGTCACACGATGCATTGTTTCTTCAAGAAAATGATGCTATTCTTAAAAAGAATGCACAATAGCAAGAAGCTCTTTATTGTAGATTTCATAATTTATTTTGGTAGTAGAGAATTTTTGAGAATAAAATATAACAAGATGGAGTTTATTGTCTATATTTATGTACAAAAGTACAACCCCTAGTGTAAATTCCAAAGCATCAATTTCCATGTAGAACACTTTTGTAAAGTTTGAATGCACCAAGATTGAGGTTATAGTAAACACCGTCTTGAGATCTTAGAATGCCTTTTCTACTTGAGGCCTATATTTTAACTTGTCCTAACATGCCAATCAAATAGAAGGGTATCAACTTGAGAATAATTTTTGGTGAAGATTTTATAGAAGTTAGCAAATCCAAAAAGAAATTGAACGTTGTTGTATGATGTGGCCTTCTATCTAGGAATACTTTGGATACGTGGTTGTGGAGAGTTTATTTGAAATTTGATGGAAAAATCCAACAGGTGATTCATCCTTAATAAAAGAGACAAATAATATAAAAATTTCACAAAAGAGAAGTTATATATATATATATATATATATATATATATATAAACCCTCTTGTATTCAAGTAAATTTGTACAAAAAGGGTTCAAATTTCCACAAAAATCCTTCAAAACTTTATTCACCCGCAAGGACTTATTTCTTGCTGAACTTTAGAGTCCAATAACTCTTGATCCAACCATTAAATTTCTATAAAATATTATTCAAAGTGTAGATAATTCTCTTAAGTTTCACCACAAGAAAGAATCAACTGTAAATTCATTTCCGATCATCTAATATCTCAAAACCCCTAGTAGGTGCTTAAAACCCTACCTCAAAGACACCCTAGTACTATTTTCCTTATATCTCACAAATCCAAAATCCTAATGCCACAAAACTTTTACAAATAGTCTTATGACATAAACATATACACTTCTGAAAATTTTGAGCCAAAAATCTATGAAATTGCGTAAGTTATAGCTCAAAATATAACCACTATGTAAGCGGGTCATTTACTGCCCTTAAGTTTGTAAGCACTAACTTCAACTCCCAATATTTCCTTCACATTAGCTTGGATTTTATCAAGCCGTATATAAAAAGTGTAGCCGGAAAAGTGTTCTCTTTAACCCCAGTCACCGATCCTTGATTGCTTTCTGTATGAGCGAGTTATACTCAAAAGAGTGACAGTAGGTCCAATATCAACACCTTAACTTTGGGCGCCTATAACTTCTTCATAAAAAGTGCAAATCACACAAAATTTGCACCTAAACCAGATCCAAAAACCTAAACCTTATGATACTAGCCTCTGATGTTCAACTCTCCTTGAAAAACAAACCCTAATTTCTAATAAACCCTCGGGCAGCCTCCTTATAGTCCATTGGGCATGATTTTTGGCCAATTAGAATAGAGATTTCTATCATCCACCTCTATTCATCCACATGGATGGCCAAACTACCCTTTTTACACTAAAAACCCTTTTCTAACCCTTCTTCTTATAAGATTTACATACTTGGTGCTTTAAGCACCAAATAAAAGAAATAAATAAGATCTTAAGGATCACCAATGTCTAACATAGGTGACTTAAGATATATACAAGTTACTATCAATATAAAATTAACTTCAAAAGTCACTACTAAATAAAAATAAGGTTGTATAAATCTTAATAATAATCCTTTTAATAAATCCCTTCTAAATTAGTAACCTAACCACATCCTATAACCAATAAAAATCCACTAATATGGCTTTTTTTTAGCTATGTAGTAAATTATACATTAAATATACATGTACAATTTTTTCACATAGTAGCTGAACCACAATACAACAACATCTTTCACAATCTTCGAAATGGCCCATTGTATAACCGCCTCTACCTTCTTGGGATCCATCATCAAACCTTCAATAGATATAATGTATTCCAAAATTTCCATCTTAGATTGATGAAATACACATTTTTTTGATTTGGCATATAAACCTATATCTTGCAACTTTTGTAATACCAACTTGATATGTTCTTCATGTTCTTTCAAATTTTTTGAGTAGATCAAGATATCATTAAGATAGATTATTACAAACTTATTCAAGTGCTCTCAAAAGATATTATTTATTAAATATTGAAAGATAGTGGGTATATTTATTAGTCCAAAAGGCATGATACTATATTTTAAATATCTATACCTTGTCTAAAATATGGTCTTCCATTCCTCTCTTTCTTTGATCTATATTAGGTTGTATATTCTATGAGGATTCTAAACCTATTAGAAATATTATTCTTTACAATCTCCAATCTATAGATGAATTATGTTTTTTCAACCAAGACAATCCGAGAATAATATGATTTGAAGGAGTTCTAATAATATTGAATATAATTTTATTTCTATGATCTTTGAACGACACTTCTATAGATGTAGTTTCATGCATGACAATATCAAAAGATAAGAGTCGTCCATTTATTATCTCCACATGAATAGGTTTGGATTTTTGTATTAAAAAATTTTTATAAAGCTTAATAAATGTCTTATCTATGAAACAAGTAGATGCCTTAAAATCCAACAAGACAGTCTTCTAAAGCTTCTAAGGGCCAAAATATGAAGGAATTATAAAATAACAAGAAAATTGAATAGAAAGAGAAGAACCTGAATAGTTTCATAATGTTGGATTCTCTAGCCGTACGGTCCCTATTGTGACTGAATATCATCATTTTTCTAAATAATTGTACTTCTAATTTTGATAATGTATCAATTTTATTTCTTTGGACAAATGTCAATCTTGTGACCTTCCTTACCACAATATAAGCATAGACCTTCTTCCATCTGATGTTTTTTTTTTTATAGGCTAAGAAGTTTAAAACATATTGTATTAAGTTATATGTCTTTTACTTTTGAGTGTGAATTCAAAATGTCTGTTGAGGTAGTAGGAATATGTCGAATTGCATATTGTCTTATTGAAGCTCATAAACGTTGATCTTGACGATATTGAAATAATCAATTATCACATTTTATAACTTTGCTAATGGCTTCATTGAGCAATTGTGGATTTTGAAGCGACAATAATAAATCTTTCACATCATCTCTTAGTTTTTAATAGAATTGGCTCATTAGGACTTTTTCATCCCAATTGATGTTGTACATTAATTATCTAAAATTGGATATATAAATTGATGTAGAACATGGCCCTTGACGCAATGCTTGGATCTTAACTATTGTTCAACAAGCCTTGTCATGTTCTCCAAATGCTTCTATGAAAACTTCAAGGTTACTCCAAATTAGTGATCTATCTTCAAACAAGAGAACAAACCATGATAATGCTTGCCTTATAAGTAAGATACTAACCAATTCAATCCATGATTCTTCTATTAGATAAGTATCAAATTATAGGATTATTATTAATAGAAATTGGTCATTAAATCCTCAGAACTTTGAACGCGTACCATCATATTTTTCCAAAAGATTGATTCGAGGCTCCTTATGTTATTGAATAGGTGGATTTTTTTAGTGTAGTATAGATAATATTTTCTTTTTAAGCATAGAAGTTGGAAGTAGATGCAATCTAAATTGTGGCACTCCGAATATTGCATCATTACAAATTTTTATAACAACTCCTTTAATCTCCACACTCCTAGTAGATAAAGTAGTAAAAGTACTTATTATGGCATCTAACTTGGACTTAGAAGATTCAATCATATTAATATCTTGACCTCTAGCTATTTTAAGAGGAAAAAAAAAAAAAAAAAAAAAAAAATGAATCTATAAGAAGACAATATCAATTTAAAAGAAGATAATCTGTAATTTCTAAAATATTTTAAGACCTTTAAGGAGAAGATTGATTCTTTCTCTCACAAATAAGACAAAGTTCTAATATTGTAATAAAAAAAATATTAGTTTAGAGGAGGATTATCCACAACCTCTAAAGCGTTGGTATATCTTTGAATAGATAGGTATTCTATTTTTTAATAAAAAAGATCTAATTATAATTTTAAGGATGAGATCAATTTCAACAAATTATCAAGGATATGAGAATATAGAGCAAGAGACTTGAACTAGGACAAGGTTTCAAGAAGAAATCTACAAAAACTTAAATTAACTAGATGAGTACATGAACAACATCAAGAAAGATGAGTTAGAACTCTAAAAGATGTGTTGTTGAAACTAAAGAATTCTTCAGCCTTGACTCCTATATCTATTCTTATCTAAGATGCTTCTTAAGCGGCTTCTATCAAACTAAGAAGCTTCTTAAGTAGCTTCTACCAATTGAAAAGCTTCTTGAGCTCTTTCTACTAATTTGGAAGCTTTTTGAGCTCTTTTTACTAACTTGGAAGCTTCTCGAGCTCCTTTTACTAACTAGGAAGCTTCTTGAGCTACTTTCACTAACTAAGAAGCTTCTCAATTGACTTTCACTAATTCAAGAAGCTTCTAGAATATTTTAAAGGATTTTGTAAACATCTAGAATGTATATCCCTAATAAAAACTTAGCTTTAGTAATTCCTTTTTTTAATAATAAAAATTAGTCTCTAAGATGCAAATATAATATTTGGCATTAATAGGATATTTATAAAATATTTTTTATAAAAAATAAAATGAAATATCCTTTGGCACTTTATCTCTCTATTTTAATTCACAAAATTTTTAATATTGCTATTCAAAATGTAGATCAATAAAACCATCTACAACGTATAGTTAGAGATATACACTTTGGAAGTTCACAAAACCTTCTAAAATATTCTAGAGGTTCTTGAGTTAATAAAAGTCAGTTAAGAAGCTTCATAATAAGTGAAAGTAGCTCAAGAAGCTTTGAAGTTAGTGGAAAGAGCTTGAGAAGCTTTCAAGTTGATAGAAGAAGCTCAAGAAGCTTCTTAATTGATAGAAGCTATTCAAGAAGCTTCTTAATTTGATAGAAGTCGTTGTATGTCGTGAAGTCTTGCTTGAGAATACTCCAAATACCTGGTTGTGGAAAATAAAAAAAGAATATGCAATAATAACTAATTTTAATCTTTCTAATCAATTTCTAAACAATCTTTAATCAAATCTTAATTAAATCCTAGCAAATCCTAAAACAAATTCTAAATAAATTCTAAAATAAATCCTAAATAAATCCTAAAATAAATCCTAATTAAATCCTAGTGGCTAATCAAATCCTAATCAAGTCTTAAGCAATTCCTAAGACAATTTAGAACCTCAATAACTATTGACTAAGCTATTGATCTTGCTTAAAAATTTATACTTTTTAAAAACTAAATTAGCAGCAAGCACATAAAATTTGAAGAGGATCGAACTTACCAACAAGAAATTAAATCCAAAATTTCAATCAAGTGGCGGCTGGCCTCCTTCTCCTACCTAAATACTGATTGTCTAGTGCCAATATCTCCTTTTTATACCATTCAATTGCTCCCAAATTTTACATGCGTGTAGAAAATTAAGTCTTCTACATACACACACAAACTTCACTTTAATCCAACTGGTAGATTGCTAGAAATCTCAGGAAACCTAATTGACCCTCAATTCCTAATTTCTGAGACCTCAACCCACATAAACTTCAATAATATTTGATTGAATTGTTAGATCAATCTCAAATTCATAGCACCCTACAAGCACTATTGTATGCACCAACCTACAAAATATCACTTATAGACCTATAATCAATCTCACAAAATACTCAAAAATGTAAATTCCAATATATTTTATAAAACTAGAATCACCAAAATCAACCTAGACTTTGCAAAGCCATTAGAAAGTTATTACCAACTCAAATCACTCCTAACTAATTCTCAAAGAAAGATCCTCTTGTCTACTCTCTAATTCCACCTTTTGATATGCAAAAAATCCCTCAACCTTCCGTAAGCACGTGGTTTTGTGCCTTGGAATCAGATTCTGACCCCAACTCATAACTAGTCCTCTCCGAGTATCTGTTTTGAGATTTTTGTCATAAATTATTTTATAACCTATTCTTAACTCCCTCTTATATATGCCTATATTAATTTATTTTCCAATCTACTTTTTTTTGCCTTACTTATGGCCCTACAAAGTAAATAGAAGCTCATTTGTAAAAAAGGCAGTATTAACATCCATTAGTTTTACTCCTTTTTTACTATTATCTATTTTTCTAAGATAGTTTGCTATAACATTTTGAACTAAGATCTTCTATAATATATTATTTTTACACTCTTTCTCTTAATAGTCACATTATATCATGACACTGTTCAAAAAGTATCTTAGATATAGATATATATAGAAGTCAAGATTAAAGAATTCTTCATTCTTGACAACGCATCTCTTGGAATTCTAGCTCACATTTTTTGATGTTGTTTATATATTCATTTAATTAATTCAAGTCTTTATTGGTTTTTTCTTAAAATCTTTTTCTAATTCAAGTCTCTTGTTTTATATTCTCGTGTCTTTGATAATTTGTTGAGATTGTCCTAATCTTAAATTTTAGAGTTGGATCTTTTTTATTATCCTCTTCTCAGTTAATATTTTTTTCATCACAATAGTGGAATTTCATCCCTCTTGTAAAAGAATGGATCACCTCTTTCTTTGAAGATCTTAAAAGTATTTTAGATGTTGTGGATTACCCTCATCTAAACTAATATTATCTTTTTATAGATTCATTTTTTTTTTTCTTAGTATGGCCAAAAGTGAAGACATTAGTATGATCAAATCTTCCAAATCCAAGTTAGATACCATTATAAGTATTTTTATTATTTTATCTACTAGAACTATGGAGATTGAATGGGTTGTTGTAAAACTTCATAACAAGGCAACATCTAAAATACAACAATTTAGGCTGCATCTACCAACTTCTATACTTGAAGATGTACTACTATCTATGTTGCATGAAAGAAATTTGCTTGTTCAATAATGTAAGGAGCCTAGAGTTAAGCTTTTAGAAAAATATGATGGTATGCATTCAAAGTTTTAAGGGTTTGTCAACCAAATTCGATTGATAACAATTCTACAACTTGATATTTATTTTACAGAAGAATTATAGATTGGATTAATTGGCACCTTGCTTATATGACAAGCATTATTATGGTTTGCTCCCTTATTTGAAAAGAAATTATTAATTTTGAGAAACTTTGAAATTTTCATAGAAGCATTTGTAGAAATATTTGAAGAAGATGACAAGGCTCTTTGAGCAATAGCTAAGATTTGAGCATTGCGTTAAAGAACACACTATATATTAGTCTATGCATCTAATTTTAGGAACCTAGCATTGTCGTGATGAGAGTCTTAGCCCTAAGAAACATTGGATCTTTTGTGCCTCTAGTTAATTAAGTGCAAGATGATATCTATACGAGTTCATAAAATTGAAGAATTTATATTAAAACAACATACTTTATGAATCCTAACTTATTCTATTTTTAGAGACCTACCTCTAATTTTGATCATAAATCCTAGGATATCATATCAATTCTAACAAAATTTGAATAGTAGACATTTAAGGAAGTAAGGAAGCAAATCCCATAAACCTTTTGATTATAGCTCATGTGGTTAGGCAGAACCATGTTGTCAAAGTAATCCCTCCATATTGCCTTTGATTTTGGACCTTCTTTGCTTCACACCTTCATTGCTCCTCATTAACAAAGACATAAGTACTGAAATTTGGTAGGCTTGTTGCTTGTTTTATGTTGTAAATGTCTTCTAATTTTTGCTCCAAAAGTTCTCTTTGAACTAGAGTTATAGACTCTACCCTTCTTCTTTAATTTTGTCTTCTAACAACTTTAGATCCAACCACAAATTTCCTCATAATTCTTTAAACATAACTCCAATAATAATCAATTTTTTACACAACTTAATAGACTTATATATCTACATATTCTAATAAATTTTATCCAAAATGCTATTCTAATCACAAAGATATGCTCCCTCAAACTTCACTAACTTGGAGATAGACCACTGTCATTTTGAAAGAGCATAACATTTTATTCATAAAACAAATGAGTATCAAACTTACTTTTATCTCTTTCCTAACTTACATAGATTATGTCTATAAAATTTTACACTCAAATTCGTCTCTTAACTCCCTTCATACCCAAAAAAAACCCATACACATATTGTCCATATAAACCCCAATCGTGCCTTCACTCTATTTCTCTTTTCATCCAAACCCGGTTACAATTTCACTCATAACTCTCTGCTCAAAGATCATATTGACTTGAGATTTTGATACAAAGTAATTAACTCTATAAGGAACAAAAATCCAACAAATTTCGCCTCTAGAGTCCAAGTGGTCTCCAAGAGCCAAGGCCCGAAATTTAGTAACCCTCATTGTCCTAGACTTAAACACTTTTAACTTTGACAACTCATATCTCTCTTAATATTTAATCAAAAGACATGAGAATTATTTCTATATGTTTCTTATCTTGTCTACTACAAAATTATAAAAAATTGCACTTAAAATCCTCTCCAAGCTTCCTCTACACACAAAAACATACACTACCTATACAAAAATCCTATGCACCTCCAAAAAAAACTCTCTCCCTTCTCTCTCACGACCCCTCCTTGTCATCTCTGCCCGGTCTCCCTTCTTCCCTTGCTCAAAGAGACACCTCAGCCCATGTCTTCCTACCTCTTTAACCTTTTATCTTGGATTAACTTGAAGAAATGTAACTTTTTGAGATATATTTCTATTCCATCTTCTTACTACCACTTTTCTACCAACTTCTCTTTTAATTTCAGCCCACAATATTTAAGTTCAGATCTAAGAGAAAAGAGAATAAAGGTAAAGTAGATCTAAGATAAAGTAGAAAAAAATCTAATAAGTAGAAAAAAACAATTTAGATTAGATTAGAGATAAAAAAGGAAAGAATTACATCTTACACTGCCAAGTCAAAGAAGCTTATGTGGTTAACTTCTTAGCTACTTTGGAGTTGACGTGAGTTTGAATCCACTTGACTTTGCTGTAGAAATCCTTCGCTTCATGACTTGGTACTGCTAGTGGGATAAAGAAGCCTTAATGAGTCAATTCTATTGAACTATTATTTATTAACTTATTAAATGAGACATTATAACTATCACAACTTTCAAAACAATAGAATAGAGATGAAGATCCTCAAGAATGATATGTTCTTCATTGAATTGATGGTAAGATATAACATGTTTGATATCACAACCTTAGAAGAGATTCTTGATATTTGATGATTCTTTTAGAGGCAAGAACTATTCTTGATGGTGTTCCAAATATTTCTTTTGAAGGAAGTTATAAACGCCTTAATAATGATCAAATATCAGGATGATCCTCTTGCCCTAGTATGAGATACTATCGATGGCTAAGACAACCTATCAATTATCTTTGAAAGGAACAAAGATCAATTTATATGGCAAATATAATTTGGTACATCTTGAACTTCATCAATATATAATTATTACTCCTTATCAAACTTGTCTCTAAAAAAAGAGATAATGTTACATACATAAGATTTATACTAATAATTATCTAGCTAATATGGATATGTAAAAGTATGTAAAAATAAATAAATTTATTAATATCTTATAGAAAAGCTTTTTAAAAGCTTTATAGATGTGATTTCATCTTTACATATGTCTATAGATGATTGGTAGGTTAGAAACTTGGCCAACAAGTTAACCATGTTGTTGTATAGTAATACAACTATTATATAAAAGAAGAAAGGAATGATTATATTATAGAGGAGCTAAATTTAAAATATTTTAGCAAATTATCTTTAAAATATAGATAATAGATAAGAAAATAATAAAATTTAAAAAATATTAATATTACATTTTTATAGAAGAAGATTCTATTTATTTTGTATGGCCATAAATAAGGTAAAGTAAAGTAGATTAGAAATACAAATGATAACAACATCTTTAAGAAAGAATTAAAAATATGTTTTAGCAAAATTTATCTTAAAATTTTAAGAGTTGATATTTAGAAATGACAAGTTTTGAATCTAACTCAAAATCAAATCCTAAGGCACAAGACCATGTGCCTATAGCAAATAGACAGTTCTTTGACAAATCAAAGAACTAGATTTAAAATTAGTCTAGAGAAGATTTTTTTTAATCATTGATTTTGAGTGATTTGGATAGATATTGATTTTGTAAGAGCTTTGCAATTTCAAGGTTCATTTGGGTGATTTTGGTTTTTATGAAATAAAAAAGGGTTTTCAATTTTGAGCATTTTATAAGTTTGGTTATAGATCTATAAGTGAAAGTTTGTATATTAGTGATTTTAATTGTGTTGAGTACATAGTAAAAGTTTGAACTTGATCTAATGATTCAATCAAAGGTTATTAAAATTTAATTGGGTTGAACTCTTAGAAATTGGATTTTAAAATTTAATAAGAATTTCTAAGATATTTAATAAATTATTAATTAAATTGAGATAAAAATTATTTATGTGGATAGTAGACTTGATTTGATATCTATATATGAATTTTAGAAGCAATTGAATATTGCAAAAAGAAAATATTTGTACTAGGAAATTGGCATTAAGGTTAAAGAAGGAAGACAGCCTATACCCAAGTAGATTTTTGAGCTTAACTTCTATTTGGTGAATTGAATCTTCTTCAATTTTTTTGTGCATGTTGCCAATTTAGTTATTGAAAGGTGTGAAAAATTTGAGTCAATATCAATAGTTCAATCATTTGCTATTGAGGTCTCAATCTGTTATAGGATTTATTAGAATTTGATTAAGATTTGTTTAAGATTCAAGATTTGATTAGAATTTGATTAGTATTTTTTAAGATTTATTTAAAATTTATTTAAGATTTTAGATTTGATTAGGATTTTATTAAAATTTATTTAAGATTTAAAATTTGATTAGGATTTGACTAGGATTTGATTAGGATTTGACTTGGATTTGATTAAAGTGTGACTAGTATTTGATTAGGATTTGATTAAAATTTGATTAAAATTTGATTAAAATTAATTAAAATTTGATTGAGATTTTATTAGAATTTGATTAGAATTTGATTAGGATTTGAATAGAATTTGAATAGGATTTGATTAGGATTTGATTAGATTTTGATTAAGATTTCACTAGGATTTGATTAAAATTTGATTAAAATTTGGCTAAGATTTTATTATAATTTTTATTTTTAACATCTTAAAAATATTTTTATTTTAATATTTTTTTAAAAAAATTATTTTAATATTTATTTTAGATTTTTATATTAATATTTTTTATAAGATTTTTTTATTATTTTTTCATGACTTCTTTTGAAATTCTTTAAGATTTCTTGTATTTCTTTTATAAATAATTAAAAATATAATTGAACTTTTTTAATCATTGAATATACTTGTTATTCTTTAATTGTAATTTATACATAATTCTATGAGAGATGTTAGGACTTGTGATTACAATTTCTTTTTTATCTTCCATAGCCAAGTATCTGGTGCATTCTCAAACAAGACTTTATATAATATAACAATGTGTTGCATATGTTGGTAGCTTGTAGAATGAGCTAATTACATGACACACTTATAAAAAACTTGTCTTACAAGTTTGACACATGTCTTGTAAATTGAACATATATTAGAGGTTCTATAAAATGCCACCACATAGCTCTCAGATAGATAGTATAGATAAGAGTGAAGCCCTCTTCACTCTTGCCAACACCTTTTTTGTTCTTAGTCTTATTTCAAGAGTCTTCTTGTCTTTGGTAATAGCTATTCTAATTTTAATATTATTCTATTTTTTAGTAATTTTTTATTCTTTTGAGCAGCATGAGAGTATATTGACATTTTGTTCTTTTATGATTCATGCCCTTCATATAATAAGATAAATTTAGGCAAGTAGAAGCCTATCACTTTGCTAAATATTCCTACAAAATTTATATTAAAGTCATTCAACAATTGCTCTAAGTAATATTCAAAGAAATTATTCACTCTGATCAAATTTCTTTTTTGCTTCTAAGATTTATCTTAGATAATGTGCTAATTACACAAGAGACTATAAATTAGACCAAATATCCAAAATAATCCCATTTTTAAAAAAAATCAATTTTTCTAAAGCCTATGATAAAGCTTTAGAAAAACTTGGCTTTAATAATTCATTTTGTTAATAATAAAAATTAGTCCCCAAGATGCAAGCATAACACTTGGCATTAATAGAACATTTATAAAATATTTTTTTATAGAAAAAAAAGTGAGACAAGGCTATCTTTTGGCACTTTATCTCTTAACCTTGGTTAACAAAATTCTTAATATTACTATTTAGAATATACACTAGCAAAACCATCTACAAGGTATTTATATTCTTTAGAGTCCTAACTAAAAACTTATTAGCCAATATACAAATGATTCCACTATTATCATTCAAAAAAAAGAAGAAAATATTTTCTATGTAGTAAATAAGATCAAGCAATTCAATTTGGCTTCAAATCTAAAAATAAATTAATCTTAATTTGATGCCTATTATAAATTTTAAAAAAATTTGCTTGAACAAATCAATTAGAATAGGCATGGGCATTTAATCTAGATATTAATAAATCCCTTGGAACTTCTTTTGATATCTCCTTGAACATATAGGATATTGATCAATTTTTTATCAATAAAATGATACAAAAATTGGACTATTGGTACTCTACTAAAATCAATGTGTTGAGTCATATTATCTTTATAAATAATATTTTACTTTCTTCTTTATATTTTGTTTTAGTCACATGGATTGGATATATGAAGGCTATTTAAAAAATCAAATCTATTATAAAAAGCTTTTTATGGAAAAATATTACTTCTTTAACTAGATTCAAAGTGGTAAAGTCTATTTGTTATAAAAATTATTATGATAGCAACTTTGGCATCATTGACCTAATAAAAGTCACAAAAGCCATCTTGTCCAAATAGATGTTGGTAGTATTTCAATTAAGTCAAGTAAATATTTAATAATTTCTTAAATTTAGAATGATTAATATTAAATCTATTGATTAGGAGATTTAGATATCAAATTCAATCTAACCACTTATTCCAAAACATAAATGAAATACTGAGTTAAAAAAATAAAATAAAATTGAAAAAATTTGAACATGTGTGTATAATTTCCTATAGTTCAATCCTTCTACTTTTTTTATAGCATATGGAATTATTTCTTATAGTGAGATCCTCAATTTCTTTTAATCAATATTCATATATTATTCCATCAAGTTGTAATTTTTCACTCAAATAATTTTATAGCTCTACTTGGAATTTCTATCACATTTATTTTTCAATCTCTTGAAAACACATACTTCAGTATAATAAGGCCCTCTTTAAATCCAAAGATTGAATTGGATTATATAAATTGGGATCAAATCATCTTCTTGAAGTAGCATTCCAACTTCCTTCAAAATATGTTGAGGTGGAAGAAAACAAATGGTTTGTCTTATCTCTCCTACTGAAAAAACAAAATACAAAAAAACAAAAAATAAATAAAAAATAGGTATTCAATCTAGAACCCTCCACTTTGATCATAAACTTTTGCTTGAATAAGATTTAGAAGAAAATAAGAATCTAGTGGCAAGTGTTTTAAAAATTGTTAGACTTATTTCAAAAAAAAATCAATAAGAAAAAAACTTTTAGTGTTGATTTCTTCTATAGTCTAATTAATGAATTGACCTTTGATGTTCTATCATATTTTTGGATTATTGGAAAAGAATTCATGATATAATTTGCCAAACTTGGAAGGAAGCTACTTCAAAACCATAATTCTACATCTAGTTTACTAGCATGTAAATGGAATACTTTCTTAGTTAAGACTTTTATTTAATTAGAGAGACATTTGATTAAATCCCTGCTCCTATAAAGAGGACATGCTCATTTGGCTTATATGACACAAGGATATAGTAGTTAATACATGGAGGAGAAAAATCAGCCCTAGTATTGATACTCATTATACTATGTGAACTTCAAATGCATAAATCCATTCTCCATTGATTTTGGGATTGTCATTAAGCTTGTTACATATGGAATTGGGCCATCTCTCTTTTGTGTAAATTAACATTCAATTCCTAAAATTGGAATCCTTAGGAGTCCTTTAGTTGGCAACAAGTTATTTTTACTAAGCTGCTTTCTTCTAAATTCAAATATTTTTTTAATATCTGATCCTTTTTAAATGAACTTTGTCTATGGACTATCTTGATTTAGAGAAACAAGTTCATCTTTGCAAATAAAGTATGGAATACACTCCATACTAAAAGCCTAGTTTAACAAGGTGTTATCAAATATGAACAAATTTATTGGAAATTTATCAAAAATAATTTAACAAAATATCTATGACATGAGTCTTTCCTACTTAAGAGATAGGATAACTCATCGATGGCCAAACATATATTTAGTTCTAAAAATAATTAAATAATTAAATAAAATTCTAAAATACTTTAGTGTAGTGTAATCATACACATAAGTGTAAATGAGTGTGCTTTAATAGTTGTTCTATGTTCTTAATACTCTTAGCTCCATCCTTGGATATAAGGAATTAAGTAGGTTGTTGTATCTTTTCTATTATATTAATGCATTG
Source organism: Physcomitrellopsis africana (assembly GCA_036785485.1). Classification (NCBI taxonomy): domain Eukaryota; kingdom Viridiplantae; phylum Streptophyta; class Bryopsida; order Funariales; family Funariaceae; genus Physcomitrellopsis; species Physcomitrellopsis africana. The sequence continues at coordinate 143,899 of JAWRVF010000304.1, read as the reverse complement.
GATATACCCCATTTTTGCATCAAAAAAAACACCCAATGACAAAAAAAAACATTCTTGTCTGTTTCTTGCAAAAAAAAAAAAAAAAAAAAAAAAAAAGCAGTGTATTGGTGTTCCAAGAAATATCAAATTACTTTCACTTTTGCATGCATCTGCAGTGTTATTAGTTAGTATAGTGCTAACATATATATATATATATATATATATATATATCGGTGGTGTTTTTAGTATTCTTTTGAGAAGATAACATGAAAATAAATTTTTTAAAAACTGCATTTCCTTGTCTGAATGTTGAAACAAGAGCTAAAACATGATTAAAACAGTTGTTGAATTCATTTTCACTAGTTCCAATTTTTCTGTAATGTGAACATTGTGGCTACTTGCAGCATATTTGTTTGTCATATTCACAGTAATTTATTACTAATATATATGATTTCATTTTTTAATAACTATTTTTTCAAGGATCATGGAAACTATAATATGTTTTTTTCATAAAAATAATAAAAAAGATTTAGATGGAAACCTTCAAAATCATTTTGAAATATATTGAGGTATGAAACTATTTAAAGTTCTTAAAAGTCTACAACATTATATATATATATATATATATATATATATATATGTTACTCTTTAATGCATCTAAACTTACCCCATTGGGTTTTATTTACTAAATTTTAAAATTTTCAATATTTTGTACTACTTTATCAGTTATTTTGTATTTTTAAATTTACATTTGTTTTATGTCTTAATTAAATAACTAGTACAATATTTTAGAATATTGTATTATATTACATATATATTTTTGGGGATATATCTATTGAAACAATTCTTTTATCATTCATTTCAACTTTTAGCTAATAAAAACCATCCAGCTGTAGTAATTCATTTCAAAAGCAACTTTCAAACAAAATGATATGGTTGCTCATTCAATGGTCATATCATGATTATTTTTGTTTTTTTTTTTTCCTTTTTTCCTTTTTTCCTTTTTTGGTTGTTTTTCTTTACAAATTTATACAAGCAATAAGATTTTTACCCAAATTCTTTAAATTCTCCTTCAAAAAACAATTAATAAATATCTAAACAAACAAACAAACAAGACAAAAAAAATCATCATGAAGTTCTTTTTTCTGAAATTCATAAACAAATAATGAATTTCAAAATCAGTTTATCTAACAATTACAAGAACAATGTTTTTGGATGAAACATGTGATTTAAGTTTCTGATTTGATAAAATTTTATTTCAGTAAAGCATATCACTTCTGTTCAAATGTTGTTTTACACAACGAGGAGATTTTCAAAGTTTGCATCTCTTGCAAAGTTTGCTCATTATTTCATACATTAAGTGTTTACTATCTGAATTGTTTCATAATCATGTGATTTCAAAGTACTTTCCATAAAGTTCATATAATTGTTATTGTACGATTCTGAAAGAATGAGAGACATCACAAGGATGTCATTTGTGTGCTGTAAAACTATTGCAAACTTGTTTATTTGTTTGTTTGGTATTACTTTTACTATTATTATTGTTTTGGAGCCTGTTACATTGTTGTTGGTAAAAAAAATTAAAAATAAAAATTGAAAAATGAAAATCAGTGCTCATTTCTTTTCATATGCTGCCAGGAATGAATTTTTAATTTTATTGTATGTATAATTTATGTGTTTGAGTGAATTTATTTAATATACCCATTTTATGATTTATGCATATATCATTATTATTTTCGTTAATATGTTAGCTTTGTGAGTTTATCTCACCTTAAAACAAATACAAATATATCTTATTTTATCTCACACGTGAGAAATTTTTTTATTTTCAATTTATTTTTAAATTTTTAATTTCATTGAATCCATCATCTTTTAGCTTTTCCAACAATTTTATGCTTGTGTATCCTTTGTGTGCCATTTATTGTTTTTGCTATTGTAAAACTCAAAGTGTTTGGATACATTATTTCTATAATTATGTTTTAATCAACATGCAATATAAAATCCTATTGAATACAGGAAAAAATATATTGTCTTCCTATATTGTGTAAATTAGCTCCATATTCTCTAATATTGTTAGTGTTTCTGTCACTTTGAGTATTACACGTTCATTCAAATTCAATATAAAGAATCAATGTATACACAACATGTGGTTTTATGATAATTTTACCATGATTTTTGGCACGTTGCTTGCACTCCATGATTTCTTCCGATTTCACTATTTGTTGGGTTAAACTATTCTCATGTACCCTGAAGCACAAGACACATTTTATCAGTGGCATAAACCATCATCCATCCACAACACGACCATTCGTCCACAAAACAACAATCATCAACCGCAACTTCGTACATCTATATCAAAACATATTTCATCCACAATAAAGGTCATTCATCAACCACCTACAAGTTCTATGAGCCCATAGGCTAGGGCAGATTCGAGAGGGAATTCATCCAAATATCAGCCAATCACATGCGCACAATTGTTATAGCAAATTTGAATTTGGTTCGGATTCCGTTCTCCACGTCGTGAAGGCCGAGGCACCAGGCGCGTGTCCGAGCCTGGGGTCCAAGTCCACCACCCCTAACTACCAGAATCTTTCAACAAATAATATCCCTTTTCATACTCCCCACCAACTAAACAATGCAAAGGGTCTAGTCCAGCCAACCAAAAAGTCTATTCCTGCTCCAAAAATAAGATATCTTCTAAATGTGAACAACGACCACGGCCACGTGTGTGCTTCTGGACTATATATCTTTATGCAGGTCTCTCTTTACACCTCACGGGCCAGTCTTTCCCCCATAGGATGCTGGCACGCTTGAATTGCGGGCTGTAGTGACCTCTTGCCCGGCTCTGTCCGACCCAGCCCGACGTAGCCTTTGCTCCCCGCTCCCATCGCCTTTCATCATCGTATTTGGATAGGTGACGCCACTCCCACTCAAAATTATCAGGAAAAGCCAATAGAAATGGCAAGGAGAAAGTAAAAGTCTTCTGGTGCTTTTCATGAGCATTGAAACGATAGGCAGCCCTTTCCTATCCTGCTCTAATTGGGAGGATGGGAACATCCAGAACATTACTTCGATCCTTTGCTCCATGTCCTTTTGTTCCATACCCTTCGATGGATGAAAACCACTTCATCCACGGCGATTGCCACATGCCCGTTGCCCTGGCTCTGAAGTTAATCTCATTCTCCAACCCAATCGGATACTGTGGCGAGCATCGTGGCGGCTCGTGATTGGTCATTAAGCTAGTCTAGTGGACATACACAATAAGGGATGAATGCTGGATTACCCAAGACGATGAGTTTCACCTTTCGTCCATTTATTGGATGAAACTTCGGCAGCTTGAAGGCAAGGGTGCCGCGGCCGCCGAGGGGGCGCGGAGCCCCGTCTCGAGGCGGTGAGCAGGTGCGGTGAAGAATCGTTCTTTTCTACCTTTGCCGGTGCCTGAATTCCTCCCCACCATGCTAATAAAAGCAGCTGGAGATCGCGTCGCAGCTCCCATGAACATCCCACTTCCTGCTATTTCCAGCTCGCTCTACCACTTAAAGCCTGCTCCCAATCCCAAATGACTGTATACAACAAAAAGAATAGCACCCGATCGCATCTAATTTTGATCCTCCGCCCCGTTCCTCGCACTGGCTCGAATCGTCCCCGTGCGCTTGAATTTCCCCTTCGCTGCCTCGTCGCTCAATGCCAGGCTGAGAAAACTGCCGAGCCAAGGGGTCTAGTTGACTATGGTGACCAGGTTCCGCTGCCTCGAAGACTGGTTTGGGTTCGTGCCTGATCGCTGGCAGTGCGAGAGAGTGGGTGCCGGAGGGATCGTTGCTCGGAGAGAAGGAGGGAGGGAAGGTTAGAAGAGCCAAGACGTGTGCGCTTCTTTAGCGCGGCATTTGATGCTCTTGAGCCCCTTGCACTGGGCTCGAGGTGTGATCCTCTTCTTGTTCCCCTAATCACTGTAGCGCCGGCGGCTCACCCTCATTATCACTCAGCCTGGCCTCCAGCAAGCTAGTCGCGTATCCGTCCCTGGTTAATGGTGCTTGTTAGCATCTGAGGTGTGGGTGGTGGACTGTCGCGTGGAGGTTTTGATGATTAGGTCCCGGTCGTGGGCTTCAGGGACGTGGTCTGTGGCAGTTATAGAACCAGTGCTATGATGGTTCAGATGCAGTTCTCGTCTCGATATCTGGATTTGTATTTATGATCACAGTTATTTTTCTCTGTTTGCGAGGCGGTTTATTGCTTGCAGTGTGAACCTCCGGTGGCTGTTTTCTTCTCTCTCACAAATCGTTGATTTTCTTATTGCCTAAGATTGAGTCGTTACTGCACGAAGAGCGGACTTGGTTGAAGTTTGGACAAGTTCCGTAGTTTGGACAGGAAATATTTTCTTCTCGACTCTGGGGTTGGATTTCTTCTGTTGAGAGGTTTCTGCAAAATCATCACAACGGTACTTTTCAGTGCCACGCTCTTGCCTAGTGCTGTTGGAAAGAGATTGAAACGCTTGCAGTTGAAGAATTTGACTAGCTACCTATAACTATGCCAGTGTACGAAATGGAAATAGAGAGTGTGATCCTATTTTGCAAGGTTCGCGATCGAATCAGTAGTATTACCATGCACCCGACCCTCTAGACTCAGGAAGGTATTGCGCTGGCATCAATCTTGCAGGAGGTGTCTAGACTTCATTCATCTTCAGGAACCTTTGGTAGCGGAGGCAGGAAACTGGAAGCAGTTATTTTCATGACCAGTCAGGAGATGGATGGTACCCATTGTTGTGACTGAATTAGCTCTTCAAAGTTGACTAGCGATGCCGGGTCCTTGTTTCTCATGGGCGAAAACTATTTCTTTCAAAGCGAAGTCAATTTCGTTCAAGAATGATTCTGGCTCAGACATATCGCATGAGTCTCGTTTCGGTTCTTTCTCGTCAACCCCTCTCAGAGGTGATCACCCCAAGTCCCCCCCACGTAGTTATGGCTGTAGTCAAGGTTGTACTCCTTCTATCGCCAACCTGAAGGAAATGCTGCAAGGGAATAGTACGCTGCTTAGTAACAGATCTTCATCTCATCCCTCTACCTGCGAGAGTCCTACGAACGACGAAGTGGTAATCCACAAAACCAAGAACCCTGATTCCCTGCACCGTGCCCCACTGAAAACGAAACCTACCAGAAGTTTTCTGAAACAGTATAGCTTTTCCAATGTACAAGAAGCAACTAGGACTTCGAAGGAGCTGGTCAATACTGTTGCGAAATCCAAGGACAAATTGTGTCTTGTGAAAGGCTGTAGCGAGTGTAGCATGCACTGCAATTCAGGTGACGGTGGGATTGTTATTCGGGATACTCACCATCATGGCGCACTTTCTCCGAAGTGCGTTTGTCCGAAATGTGGAGAGGCGTTTTTCAAGCCCGAGGCGATGGAGCTGCATCAAGTTGTCCGACACGCTGGTAAGCTCCCGGATAATCCGTGCCCTGAAACACCTGTCAAGACTATTGAGTGATTGTCCCTATTTCTCGAATAGTTTACTTTGAATTTTTGAACTACCTCTCGAGGTTCTCTCTGTTAAGGAATCCTGGTGACTGTGAATCTGCATAACCATGGGTAGGGATTATTGAATTTTGGCGGTTGGATCAAGTTGTAGTTCCTTGATGACCATGCTCTCCATGTGCGCTCCTATCTCTGTGTTTGTGGAATTACGTCCGGTTTGTGTGTTGCCTCTCCTGTAATGGGATGTCTAGCTCACAATTGAATACTCGTTATAAGCCTAGACGCATAAATCTGCTTCGTTTTTAGATAGACTAATTCATTATTTATCCAACTTGTGCTTTGAAATGACGGTATGTAATGAAGTCATGCCTCGCAGCATATTGTGGAAATCAAGTGCGGTTCATTTCAGTTACTGATTCAAATCTCTGCATATGGTACTCCGAATTAAGACTAATTTAGACTAATTTCACCCACAAGTTACGTGACTTCTCTACGCAGTACGGCATCTAGAATTCTCAATGACTACTGCACTTCTGATTTGATCTAACTTGGGTTCTTAAATCCGCAGTCTCGGAGCTTGGTAGTGGAAATCCCTCCCTCAACGTGATCGAGATCATATTCAAGACAAGTTGGTCGGTCAAGGAGGCACCCTGCGTCAGGATTGAGCGAATTCTTAAGATTGACAACACAGATAGACACATATCGGAGTTTCACAGCTACCGCGATGCTGTGAAGAAGTCAGCCAGCGACGAGGGCATGCAGCATGAGCGATGTCTAGCAGACGGGAATGAACTCCTCCGATTCTACGGCTCGTCGTTCGTTTGTAGTCTAGGAACCAACGGGTCTACTGCTCTCTGCAGCATGACCACTTGCAACGTCTGCAGCATCATTCGATGGGGGTTTGCGGTTCGGAACGAAAGAGGAATCTTCACAACTGCAACAAGCGGCAAAGCTCACGAAATCATCACAGCGAGGGAGAAGGAGAACTGGAGAGGGAAGCACGCAATGCTGGTCTGCAGAGTAATCGCAGGCAGAATATGCAAAACCTTAGACAAAGCTTCTAGATTCATCGATGCTTCCTGTCTCCCTGATGGCTACGACTCTGTATCCCCGGGCATGGCAACGAATCTGGACGAGCTCACTGTTTTCAACCCGAAAGCTGTACTCCCGTGTTTTCTAGTTGTGTATAGTTTCTGAATTCATCATTGTCTTCCTCCTCTTCTTCTTCTTCCTCTTCAGTCATTTTGCGTGATCAGACTGGTTTGGATTGCTTTCGCATTGTATTGCAATCTAGTTGGTGTGATGCTCTCTCTCTCTCCCGTTGCTGATGGTGATCCCTGGACACGAGCCTAGGTTCCAGTTTTGTAAGATAAAAAATTATTGTAGAATAATCTTCATTGATTCATGAGGTGGGCGGTGCCCCATTGTGCATACCTGTGTCTACCTGAAAAAGGTAACATCAATCCTGCTTGCGGACTCTCATATATATATAAATATATATGTGCGTGTTTGATTTTGTTTGTGGTTGTAGTGAATTTTGAGCAGGAAAGCTTTTGGGTTAAGTCTGGGACACGAATGGCACCAAAGAAATTTTCATCTTCCATTTCAACTGTCTTGATGGTTGGATTATATTTACTTAGGAGTAATCAGCAATACTCAAACACTGTGCATCGAAAGCACCAATGTGACCAAATGTTGAGAAATTTCAAGTTCTTATTAAACATATGTTAGGAGTAAAGGCAAAGTAAAAAACTTTTTATACAAAAATAAATTGGTTAACCAATTTTGGGATAAAATAATGTAGTACATCAACAAGTCTTATCCCGTTTTATTATTCTGTTAGTACACATGTGATTGAGTAATATTGGGTGTTACAAATTTGAGTAGATACAAATGTAAATATTTAAGTAATTATAGTAGATATTAGTTGCTATCAAACACACGAGGACAATAGACAAGGAATTAAGAAATACAAAAAAAAACAAGATGTTAGATTAGAAACAAGATCTTGTACAACATATAGTATAAATTGTCCTAAAGGTTTTGTTGGTAAGCCTAAGATATCTATTGTTTCAATCTCTTACTTATTTTATTATAATTAGGTTCTGTTGAAACTTTCAAAGAGATGTCTAAGACTTTATTAATATTCTAAAAGTCTAAAAATGTGTTCTGTATAAACTTCAATGGTTGTAGATGAATATTGAAGATTTCAAATTAATTTTGGTGGCTTTTAGAAAACTAAAATAGGTTTTTGGAAACTCATAAAAGATTGTAGAAGATTTAAAAATTTTAAAGAAAGTTCTAAAAGATTTTGGAGGTTTTTAAAGATCTATTGAAAGTAATACTATTATATAAAAGATTTAAGACAATTCTAAAAGATGCTTGCAACTACAATTTGTAGTATGTTTTTTTACATTATGTCTTTCTCTAGCACCAAGTTTTGTAAAGAATTTTAATAATATATCTCTTTAAATCCTTAAAGTATCAATTTTTTGTTGAAAAATTATTATACTATATGTCATCCTTAAATATTTATTTAAAAAATAATTATCCATATAATTTTTATATTAAAATATTTATTCTTATAAATTGGTCTAAATTTAGGCATCCATAATACTATCAGAAAATATTTTTTTAACCACCATATTCAATATTATCAACTTTTAGCAATATAATTAAGACTTAATTATCTTCTAAAAGATTTGTATAACAAAGGTATTTCTAGTGAGGTCATATAAAATGTTTAAAAAGTCCTACTATATCTCAAGGGTGTCAATATAATAATGAAGGTTGTAACTATTACTACAAGTATTTTAACAATTGTAACAATAAAAAAGATTAAATTTGGAGTCTTAAAAGTTAATAAAGACTATATAATTTGACATATTGAAGTTGCAAAGATTAAATTAAAGGATCTTGATTTGCAAAATAGATAAATAAAAAAATTTAAGACTATCAATGTCTTTTGATTTAATTTTTTTCTCCTCTTATGTACGTCTTAACAAATAATTTCTTCTTCAAGCTGCTTCACTAATATTATTTTCATCCTATTATCTTTAATTTTTTTGAAGATGTATTAATTTTAATTTGTAAAGATTAGATGACGGCTTCTTTGCTTGTTTGATAGTGTCATGTTTTTTTTCTTATATATATACATACATATGTACATATTTAAATTTTCTAATATCTAAATGTCTACTTTAATTATGTTAATAGCAATGATTAGAATTTGTTTTGGAAATTTTCTTTCTTAAATATATGGCCAATAATAAACTTATAAAAAATAAAATAATATAAAAAATTAGATTAATTTGTATCAAAGATAGAAATTAAAGACACAAAGTAATAGAATTGACTTGATATATAATTTAAAGAGTGACAATTTTTAATTTTTAAACTTCTTTAATAGTTGGTTTATTTGTGTACTATTGAAAATGATAAATAATCAATTTGTAGTTTAAATTATAGTTGAGTTTTTTAATATTTATTTATATGACTTTTTTCTATTAATTTGAGCTTCTATTAGATAAAATAGAATCTAAATTTAGATAATATACAAAATTTATTAAATTTATTGTATAAACTTTTTAATTAGTTTTATCTTAAAAAGTTCTTTAGAAAGGTAGCTTTAATTTGAAATAAAAATTTTATTTTTTATAATTATTGAATGAAGTTTTTAATAATGAAGTATAACAATAAAGTTTTTAATAATGTAGCATATTTTTTAAATTTTATATTTATTTTAAATTTTATAGATATATATATATATATATATATATATATATTATTTCTAACAAAAGGTATATATATACATATAACAAATTATTTGATTTTTTTAATTATAATCTATATAAAAATTATTATTTTTTATTTTTGAATTATGTAGCACAAAGCACAAAAGTCCACAAATTATAAATTTTAAAGAAGTTTAAATAATATTGAAGACAATACATGATGCTTAATGTTTTAGAAATACTTCCAACAATTGCATATATTTTATATTATTATATAATGAAGATGATTATTTGTTAGTAAATTCAATAAATATTTATAATTCTTCATTGTATGTGTTATATTTTTTTCACTTGTCAAAATGTTAATATGCAAAACATAATGATATTTTAGTGTCTAAAAGTGGTATTCTATAAATATTTATAAATTTTGTTTTAATGATTATAAGAATTGTAAAACAAGGTATAAGATCAAATAGCATAAATAAATAAACTTTTGGTAACAAGTTAGTGAAATTTCGATGGATGGGTACTATTTGGACTCAACATTGTTTTTTTTAATATAAGATACTGATTCTGATTAGAGTTATTACTTAAGTCTTGATTTTTTGTATTGTTAATATATTTTCTGATTGGAGTAGTATTATGCAATATAATTTGGTGTATTGTAATGTACATATCACTTGTTTAACTATCATTTAATTTCTAAGTTTGTGTTTCTGTTCAAAACCAAAATGGTGATTTTTTGTTGGATTATCTTTATATTATATATGATTATTCATAATAATAATCAAAACATTTTTTTAGTTATTTGGCATGCACCACTTTATCCACATTGCTTCTTTTGTTGCTTTTTGTATAATCCATTGTAACTTACAATAATCTATGCAATAAATTCACTGCAAATATTGATGTTTTGTTATATAAATTCTATATATTGAAGCTAATTTGAAATTATAAATATGCATATAAATGCATTTTAATCAACTATCCTTGTAATTTGTCAAAAGTCAACAACATCTTATATATACACTCATAGTCCAAATACACACTTTAATGATATGGTAATCTGCACACCAATTCAGAATTTAAAATATTTTATAAAATCTGGTAGATTATATACATTACTGCAAGTTAAAAACAATAATGATAAAAATAATAGAAATAACAACTCCGTAGCAAAGAAAAGAAAAGAAAAAGCACTAAAAATAATAATAATACGATATGTCCCACTGCTCACCCATAAATGTGTGCTAACTTCGGGTTTATTATTAACCAAAATGATCACCGATTCCTTCATCGTGGTGAACTATGACTGAAGGACGGGAGGTACATTATGCAGCGTAATACTCTGAGACCAGGACCACCTGAAAGCTTCGGGTGGTGCTGAGCTGTCTGTCCAGCTGGGCCAGATCGCCAGCGTGGCGAGGACGTGGGAGCAGGCTCCAGGCTGGCAGAGTCCGAGGGGGCAGGGGTGTAGGTGTCAGGCGAGTTAAAGAGGTCCACCTGTAAAGGACGACGTCGACGTCATCTTCCGACGTGGCATGAGGGGTCAAGGCATGCAGCTCTCATCCATTGTGATGAGAGAGTGGGGGGTCCTTATCAGTGGCTAGCAAAGCAAGGGGGCCCTTGCACTCTAGAAATCAACCCCAAAAGCACACTCCCGTACCCCCATGTTGGTGGCATTGTCACACACCCCCCTCCAAAACCCCCAAGTGCATCCACTTTGCTCATTTGTCCCAATCCAAGTATGTATGTGTGTATATATATATATATATATATATATATATTGCATTATATTACATAAAGATGAAACTTATTCATTAATATATACATGTACTGAAAGAAATGTTTTGGTACCTTTGTAATTTGTATGGTGAGAAAGAGAGAGAGAGAGATAAGTAAATAGTTGTAACAATTCATTTTATATAAATTATGTTTCTTCATGTTGTGTTTGTCTTGTAGTTGCATGCTTTATAAATACTGTATTATGTTGATAATTCAGGAATTAGTTGTTGGATTTCATTATGTATTAAGTAGTACCTTTTATGCATGAAAGTTCTTATCAATATGTTTGTTTTATTTGTGTATGTTGATTGAAATTAGAGCATGTAGAAATGTCTTCCAGGTTATCTGTGGTATCAATAATCAACTTTTAGTATGAGTTAATAACACTTTTTTTGTCCAAAAATTGTGAGGTTGAATTGTATTTTGTATCACTTTAATTTGATTGAAAACTATAAAATTAAAATTCCGCTTCAGAAAATACATGAATGCCATATAAAAATGTCTTAAATAGAATGTACTAAATAGTGTGAACTTTAAATAATTTATTCATTCGTTCTTTTACTGATGATGATGCTACTTCAAATATTGATTAAACAACAAATTTAGGAAACTGATATTTTTGACTTTTAAGAATGAAATGTCCTTAAATAATAAAAATAATGTATTATAATTGCAATGTACACATGTGTATATGTGAATGTGTATGTGTATGTGCACACATATGCATGTAGTTACAATGCATGTATTGAAATGTGAAAATATCATGATAGCAGTTTCATACATCACAATACAGTAGTTTAATAATACATCCCCTATTATTTTGTGTGTGAATATATATATATATATATATATATATATTTTTTCTTTCATTTTCACCTTTGAATGTAAGCTTACTGTGTAAATTAAACTGGGCGTTTTCATGACTTATTTTCTATGAACTCATCTCAATAATATACACAATACACAAATAAATGACATGACTCATAATTGGGCTTTTTTAAAGCAGAATATGCATTCCCCATGGAATGCAATAATTTTTTTAATCAAATCCATCGTTGAAGCACATAAGAGGCATACTTTTTGGGAGGGGGAAGGGGTAATGTACAAATCCCGTGTCGGTAAAACCAACCGGAATCTTCACTTTGGGAGATGAACAAAGGATTAAAAACTATGACGGGTTAGAGCTGAACGAAGAAACATACCAACGAACGAACGAACGAACGAACGAACGAACGAACGAACCCGACGGAATGAAGACGACGAAGACGACGGCGACGAGGAAGAGACCAAGAGGCCCAGTCATCAGTAAGAGCAACTGGAGGTTTGGTAGGGGCTTTTGTCCACGGTGCCAGCCAGTGCATCAGCATCAGCATCAACATCGTCATCAGAGCCTCCGGCCAGCTCATCCTTTCTTTAAAAGATAGCAACCATGAAATGAACCCGCAAAGTGACGCCACGAGAAGTAACTCCTACTTACGGATGATCTGCCGTCGCAGCAATTATTCATCTATCATTTCGTGAAGTTCATCGACCGACAAGTGTGTGCAGGGCCATTCTTTGGTGACTGCCGTGGACGAATGTGGATGAAAACCACGGACGAGTGGCGAAGAGCGTCCGGTCCGTGCCATCTTTATCTTTTCCAACGGGTCTTTTAGCTGCCTGGCGAAAGCTTGTTTGCTTGCTAGGAATGGCGAGGGTACATTTTTTCGGCTGTGGCTGTGGCAACGGGGAGGCGGAGAGGAGGGGCGTAGCGGTAGTCGTAGAGGCAGTAAGGTACACTGGAGCATGTGCGGAGGATTGTTGGATGTGGCAGAGGGCGCAGTAGTGGGCAGAGAGACAGCGAGTGAGGGGCCGAGTGGTATAGGGCGTCGCTTGCGACGGGGTCGCAGATCTGAGTAGGATTCGAGTTGGTTTGTTTTATTTTTATATTATAATTTTCTAGGAGGGCGTGAGGGTGCGGGAGTGGCGCGGTATTAGTTGCGGAGACGTTAGGGGTGAGGTGGAGGTGGAGGGAGGGAGAGAGAGACAGAGGGGGGAGGTCTTGTTGTTTATGATGGCTATGGAGGGAAGGCCTGGCGTGACAGGGCCTCCGAGTCCTTGCGCGCAGCTTAGCTTGTTTGTAGGACAGGGACAGTGACCGATCGGAGGCAGAGTAACCCTGAATTTTATGCGAGGGTTCGATTTTCGTGGTGTTGGTTTTTGGTTTGGTGTTGGAGTTCAGTTTTGAAGAAGAGATTTAGTGACAAATCAATTCCGACGGTGTGTGTTGCAAGCCAGGGCTGTGTGCGAGGTTGATGTTTTGCTGGCACTGGAATTAGTTCCTGGAAGGAGTTGAGGTTTGGAGCGATGCACGTGTCGACTGGCATGACTGGTTAATGTTTTTTTGTCCAGTTGTGTCCTTCATCTCTCTGTGAAGTACTTTGCGATTTACTCTGAAATTCGAGAGAGAGAGCGAGAGAGAGAGAGAGAGAGGGGGGGAGACAGAGAGAGCTGAAGTGATCCTCTTACGCTCAGACCATCACAGCTGTAGGTTATGAGCTAGTTTGTTTCGGTGAATCAGTGCTTGATCTGCGAGTCGGTTGATGAAATCCGTACCCTCTGTGGATCTTCAAGCTCGGAATTGTCTTGTGGTGTTGTGCAAGACCTAAGTAGGAGCTGGATGTTGTGTTTACGTATATGACGAGTGGTTGAATACCAAGCAAAGAGACAACCGCAGAGGTTTAGTGGGGTATCCTTTGATCTGCAAGCTGCATCCTCCAGAATCAAATATACCGAATCAAAGGGACCTTCTTGGAGAAATTGCTTTATAGTGGTGACGCACAAGGCGGATGGTCTCTCTAAACTGCTTTCTATTCTCCCGTTATATTGCGACGGTCCGATGATGAGGAGACTTAGCTTCCAAAGTCTCCAAGTCTTAGTCCTCCTCCTAACCTGTATGAGTGCAAACAATTGCCGCCAGACATGCACGTTTGGTCGGCCTCTTCACGCCGGCTTAGCTGAATCAGTTTCCAATGGAGTGGTAGAAACTACCAGTTTATCGACCGGTCACGAGAGCATCTTGGAGCCTGTTGAAGTAAGTCTCTGCCGTTCTTCCCCTGCCTTGATGTTACATTACTTCGGTGAGCTTCTCCATTGTCATTTAGATAGGTCTGCCTGACTGTCGTATATTAAGGAAAATTCTATGTCTTGCGAGGCTTCTTGTGCTAGCGACACATCTAATCTTTGAATAAGCTTTTGTTTGAGAAGTGCGACAAAACATCACGATATTATGTCTGTAGTTCTGGGCAGCTCTAGGGTCTGGTTTAAAGTCTTTCCAACTGGTGAACGAATGTATCATCATATCTTTCGAATTTTAGACTTGTCCTGCAACGATGTGTTTCGAACACTTTCTATTCCCTTTTTTTCTTTTGCATGGGAGAATGATCTTGTTTTCTTACGTACAGAAGCTTTTGGCTGAATTTTGTGACTTCCAAATTTTGCAGACGGAGGGAAGTTGTGCTAACAATTATAAAAACTGGAAGAATCGGCCTCATAGTGTTTCCATCAGTGAATTTGGTGCAGTTGGTGATGGCAAAACACTAAACACGCACGCATTCGAGAATGCCATGTTTTATCTCCGCACCTATGCGGACAAGGGTGGCGTGCAATTATACATTCCTGCTGGACGATGGCTTACTGGGAGCATCAAGTTGATCAGTCATCTGACGCTATTCTTGGAGAACGAAGCTACAATTCTCGGATCTCAGGTAGGGCTTCAGCATTTCTCATGTGTCAACTGGCTTATGGTATGCTGATGTTCATTCAGGTGAATACTGCTCATTTGCGATGATATTACTATGAGATAGAATCCTACAAGTATGTACTTGTTGCAACTCATACGATATGTTAGTGTCCAATGTATTATATTCTTTTGAAGACTATTCCAACGATTTTATCATATATGATGAGTGTAGCATTGCGTCATTGTATGTTGAAAGATAAGTTGCATGATTATGTTCTACAGTTGATTGACTAGCACTTAATTTTTTTGATATGAAGCAGGGGTTTAACGTACCTTGCATTTGTGTATCCTCCATTGTATGAGAGGTCTTACTTCCGAAGCCTAAGTACTTCATGTATTTATCTATTTGTGCTTATCTTCAGGACTTGAAGGATTATCCTATTATTCCTGGATTGCCTTCTTATGGTCGAGGCCGTGAACTTCCTGGTCCTAGGCATAGCAGCCTCATCAATGGCGAAGGGCTCGAAGATGTCGTTATTACAGGTAGTAACTTTATGCTTCTAGAGCTCTTATCTTTGAAGACCACAGATGTTCCAATGTGGATTCGCAGGCAATTATCGTCGCAGCAGCATATGTAAATTTCAAGGCTGTTCTTTCAGCTGCTTGGTATGTCAAGATGCCAGTCTCCTTGGTGATTAATTGCTCATCTAACTTACTGCATCAATGGCATTCTCCCCAGGTGACAACGGAACGATTGATGGACAGGGTGCTGTATGGTGGGATGCTTTCTATAATGAAACGCTGGATTATACTCGGGGTCACTTGGTCGAGCTTATTGACTCTAGCGACATCTTAATCTCTAACCTCACTTTTCGAGACTCACCATTCTGGACGATTCATCCTGTCTACTGCAGGTATTCTTGGAGTGAAAAATATAATATGCTTTATTCTTTTGAAAGTTTTATTGGACCACCTTTCCTCTGAGCGAAACACAGATGTCGTAGGCAATTCAGACTGTCTTTTATTAGTCTTGGAGGACTATCTATCAAAGCTCTGGCCATCTCATGTGTAAACAAGTAGTCTCTTCGCTGGCACAAGATGTTTTGAAACAGTAGGATTTCCTGAGATAGAATGCGTCAGTTTGTGGAACTGCCTTCGTCACTTTCTTGTTAGGGACTCGTTCTTTTACGCATTAGAGTCATTACAAGTGTATCGATACCGTGTTATTGGTGGGTTTGCTTAGGAATGTGGTGGTCAAAGATATGACTATTTTGGCTCCTCTTGATTCACCAAACACAGACGGCATTGATCCAGGTACTTAATCGAGTAACTTAATGGCACAGTTTTATCTGCGTATCACTGATGGGTTGTCTTTAGTAATTTCTGGGCTGAACTCTTTATGAAGTACCTCTTTTTGAGGTCAGCGGGATGTGTTTGCTCTTGATATCTGTTTGCACTTTTTCTCACCATTTGTTTCATACACATTGCACGGATCCCAGCTACTGTCTTTGCAAGCCTTGAATAACGTGTGATAGTCAGCTTTAGAATTGGCCTCGTGCTGCTTGTTCTTATTGATGAAAGGATATGTGATTAAATCAATGCGTGGTAAGGTTGCATTGTTTTACTTTCAGAACTAATGAACTCGAAATGCATGGTCCGCAGATTCAAGCCAGAATGTGTGCATCGAAGACTGCTATATCAGTGTTGGCGATGATGCAATTGCGATAAAAAGTGGTTGGGATGAGTATGGAACCTCATATGGCATGCCCAGCAAACACATTGACGTCCGACGTATAACCGTTCGTTCAGAAACTAGTGCCGGAATCGCTTTTGGCAGTGAAATGTCTGGAGGCATATCAGATGTCAAGGTTAGTATATTTTCCCTGATGTGCCTCATCGATCGAAGAGATTGCAAGTTTTTTAATTTAATACTTTACCCCTCGATAATACTATTGGAGAAGCTCGAGATTATGGTCAAAATGGAGTTATATCTATGTCAACTGAAGGAAGATTTTAGAATCATGAAGGTTGCTCTCGTCTTAATACTAGCAGAGAATTCATAAGCATGTTACTCCAGGTAACGTAACTGGTTAGATGTATTTGTTTAGTTTTTATTAGAATAAACAGTGCTTCATAAATCATGACCTTTCAAAACCTTTATTCGACGGCGTCTCCAGTCGGGAATATCTACGTTCCATGGATCAAGAAAGTTAATCACCAGCTGAAGCTGCCGCGTCCTGTTTTAATTACGTCGTATAACTTAAGCAGCGTTGAGATTGCACCCTCATTCCTTTTGTGTTCTTCCGCAGGTTGACCACATGATGATCTTTAGTGCTAGATGGGGCATACGTTTCAAAACTGGACTAGGTCGTGGGGGTTACATAAGAAACATAACAGTGGACAACGTGGACATGCACTCGGTGGGCACTGCAATCGCTTTTACGGGAAATTATGGAGAGCATCCTGATGAAAACTGGAATCGGACAGACTACCCCGTGATTGAAAATGTCTCAATTGAGAATGTGGTGGGGGAAAACATAACTCATGCTGGCCTATTTCAGGGACTTCCTGAGTCTCCCTTCCACAACATTCACCTGGCCAACATAGCTCTTGATGTCAAGTCAGAATCCGACGACTGGAACTGCTCATCAGTCGCTGGAACCTACTTCTTCGTTTGGCCCCAGCCATGCTCAGACTTCACTAAGGAGGAGCAAAAGACCTAGACTCCTCACATGTTCTGATTCCTACAGAGCGCGGATGTGGAAAGGCTGTCGACGTGAATAGGCGTCAGGTGTTGGGGAGTCCAAATCTGCCGCTAATAAGTTCCTTGTGGAACACTTACAAGGTTTGTATCAATTTATTGCTTAGATATACATTTGTAGGACAATCAAAAGTACGGTCTCACAGATGCATA
Organism: Physcomitrellopsis africana; assembly: GCA_036785485.1. NCBI lineage: Eukaryota > Viridiplantae > Streptophyta > Bryopsida > Funariales > Funariaceae > Physcomitrellopsis > Physcomitrellopsis africana. Next base: position 126,297 of record JAWRVF010000304.1, on the reverse strand, counting down.
TTCAATGTCCTAATGTGTAGTATATAGGGCTTGTGGGTTTGATGGAGCTCTTGGTATTGATGAGTTGTTGCTTTACTGTATTTAGTGAAGCTATAGGCTGAGTTATTTTTTTGACGGATATCCTGTAATATAATGATTCCAACACTGGTTCCATCTGGACTTTGCCCAATCTGCTGTCCATCTCCCCTTCTATCTACCTTTTATGCTGCAGTTTCTTCATATCCTAAACCCTCAACCTTTCACTTACAATTTTCAACAAAATATTCTTTACACAAAAAAGCACAGATTTAATCCTCTTATACACATATAAGGCAATTAAGAAAAGTATGGTGTATAAGAAAACCTAGATTGTCATGAAGAAATGTCGGCAAGCAATTGCATCCACACCATGTCCGCTCAGTTTTCTAATGCCTAATGCTAATTTCTTGTAATCTAAGTTCGTTATGATGGGTTAAATTTATCTGAAGATATGTTATCCATGTTGAGAGGATATCATTCGTATGATCAATTTTACGTGTATGTCAATCAAGTCAGCCAAGAATTAATCACAAGGTTCGCTTTTGGAAATCCACCGAATTTTAGGATGTTTAATTTGTTCTTTGAAAACCAGTTTGACATGATTTACTTTAATTTATTGATACTGTTTTCTTTTTCTTTTTCTGAGAAACATAAAATTCCGAACCTATTAATTTCTTTCTTTTTATGTTTTTATTCCTCACAAAGAAAATAGAAGATTCAGTAATGTTTTCAGCTATGAATTTACTGAATTGTTATCTATACTTTTGTTGTCACTTACCTTAAAAAACGGACACTTGCAACTGCAAAATAACTTCAAAAATATTCAAATCTTTGAATATGAAATAAAATACATTATCTGCTTTTTCTTTCTATAGTCACTGATGATAACAAATAAATAAACAGATGATTTAAAAAGTTTAATTAATACCAAATTACTTATTAACGTTTGAAATGTATTCAGAAATAAATTAGCATGAAATCGTTACAAATAATACACAGTGGTACCTTCTTTCTTTATGAATAAAAACTTCTTATCAACATTCATTTCTATTGCTATTTGATCAAATTAAATAGGATCCATTCATATACATGTGTTGGTGAATATATATAACAACATTATTATGTTCAATTTTATTAATATATAGTTAACAACGTTATATATATTACACTCTAGATCCTCAATTTGTATACTTTTTTAACAATCATACATTACGCGCTGATAACTTTAAAATGTAAGTTCATCTAAACTTTAGGTGATTCTATGTGAACATTGGAATAGTTTGCATTTATCACCTGCCAAGTGTTAAGTGTGTTTGTTTCTTTTGTCTTTTCTATTTCTTTAAAGGCTAGAAGCACAGCTTTCTGTTTGTAAATTGGTAATGAAATCAAAATTACCAAAAATAACCTTACAAAACTGTAACAACTTTGCTTATTACCAATATAATTATGAACATGCAATCTCATATTTATATTATAACGTAGATCTTATCTATTTTACTTTTATTATGCCGCAAGCCTTGGAATGAAAGGCAAAGAATGGTCATAACTACATTACAAATTCAAATAATCAAAGAAATAAAGTATTTTGTGTCACAACAACAAAACATTACAAATTAAAATAATATATTTATAAAAATTGTCAAAATTATTGGTCTGTAACAATCTTAAACTTTGGTACAAATAGGTTGGCAATTCAAATCCCAGCTATGAAATCCTAACTTCACCTGATGGATACTAGCATAAAAATAATGACTCTTTGATGTTTCAAAAAATAAAATAAAATAATCTTTAAGTACCAATATCCATCAAAATAACATATTATGTACTTATATGTTGTATGCATACTACTACATTATTTTAATAAAATGTCAAAAATGCTACTCACCAATGATTCTTGCAGTTTGTGATAAATACCCATTTATCATCTCATGTGTGAACATTGTAAAGTCAAAAAGCACAGTATGTAACCACATCTAAGACTAGACATATATAAAGTTAGACTCTACCACAAATGTAATAAGAGGGTCATTTTTACTTTCAAATTGCATTCTCATCTTGCCATTGATCTATTCAAGATAATGTATTATAATTGAAACTTCAATAAAGCATTAAACCACAGTCTGAACATAAAAAGGTTGAATGAATACACACATACACACACAAAATGACTTTATTAATAAGAGTTAATAAAGTAGTAGTTAGAAAAAAAATTCCTCAAATTTAAAATACAAATAATATAATATTGAATTATAAATTCAAATATTCTAGAGTATTCAATACTAAATATTGCACAAAAAGGTGTCCACAACACTCATGGTTAAGGATATAATATCTTTAGAAGACTTACCTTATGAAATACATCTTTTAAGATTTTTAAACATACATGTTAGTTTTGGTGTCTTCAAGTAAAGTGCCAATAAACACTTTTTTACATATCAAATTATAAGGTAACATTTGGATGCACAATTGATCTTATTATTTCTAAGATAATAAGCTCCCCCAAGATTTACAATGCTTGTAACCTTAAATAAAAAACTGTGATGCAATTCAACACTACTCATACCTTCTTATTACATATTTAAAAGCATTTAAGATTATGTACAGAATAAAAAGAAATTAAATTAACATTTTGATATTGAAGGTTTACAACTTTTATATTGTGTTAGTTATTTATATTATCATCATACATATTGATTGTTGTGCAATATTGATATATTTTTATAATATTGCAAACATTGATTTTAGCTACACAAATTGTAGCCAATCCCTTTCCATCTTATCTACCAATTCACATTCATTGTTTTATGAAAACTACCATTTTTTCTTATTTCAATTGATGTAGATGTACCATCATCAAACTTGCATTGCTACATGAATTATTTATACTTATTATTACTTATTATTTCTTTGATGTGGTTGTATACTTATTTTAGCTTTGAGTGTAATGTAGGATGGAAGGGCATTCTTGCTTATAAGATTTTTGTTCCTTCAATGAAATTCCTTTTTAATCAAATGATAATTGATATAATATATATCAGTGCACAAATATTATTATTATTATTTAAACTAATACATGTAAAATAATGTGATAATTTTTTTAATTAAATATCATTGATTGGATTATTTTATAGATAAGAATCATATAACTACAATTAATATGTTTGTGTGTGTGTATATATATATATATATATATATTCATACGCATATTCTGATGTATCATTAAATATAAGATTTATTATTTCCTATAGAAGTTTAGTTAATATTTTTAGTAATATTCTTTTCAAATCTAAATAAAAAAATAGAATCTCAAATAAAAATTTTAAAAAATTGACTCTAATTGCATTTTTTTATAGCAATAATCTGATAAAGTTTTAAAGGGCCAAGCATAAAAGTAAGTATGAACTGAAAATAAAGAGGAAAATTTATAAATTTCATTCTTTTAGTAATATGTGTGTGTATATGTATATATATAAATATATGATCTTCTCATGTTAAGTAATTTTCTATGAGTTCATGCAAATAATTTCTAAAATTTATTCTAATACAAAATTTGACTTTTCTTAAATTTATTGTCATTAAATAATCAAGGCCATGTATGCAATAGAATAAAGCTCTTGTTTATGTATGCCAAATGGATAGGAACTTTACATCTTACAGGACATTTGAAAAAATAAATAAAAATAAAGGTTCTCAATGCAGTGTTCAATTTAGTGCCTTAATAATCCAAATTAACAATTTTCCTTCATTAGTTTATGCTAGGAAATTGCATGGTTCACAATGGAAAACTTGCTTGAATATTTAGCATCAGTAAAATTTATGTATACTTAAGTTGAATTATCATTTAATTTCATTATAATTTTTTTCCTAATCTTATAAATAAGAATGCTTATAATCTCAAAATAAAAAAATAATTTTAAATCTTGCAAAATTATGGGGTTGTGTTTTAGTATTGTTTTCATAGGGATGTACACATTGTATACATGTAAATTTTATTTTTTAAAAGTCTATAGTATTTTATATTTTTTTTGTATCATGTGATTGCTTTCTATCTATATAATCTTTTGGTTTTCATATATTTTTCTCTCTACAGAATTTGAAATATGTAGTAACTTTATTTTACTATAAACACGATGTACAAAACATATCTTAATTGTATTTTGTAATTTCTTACTTATTTAGAATAATAGATAATTTTATTGTTGCAATATATTTTACAAAAGAGTTTCATGTTATTATGATTGAGTTGATTAAGATGATAATCAAAAATACAATTTTACATGTAATAACATAAAATAAATTAGCATTGAATTTAAACCAAGCATCTCAATAGAATAAATGAAAAATATAATTTAATTAAATGTGATAAGATTAAAATAAGTTATTATAAATGATGGAATACATATTAAATTATGTTCTAAAGGTAGACTTATATAAAAATGAGTCAGAATGATGTTTGTAAGACCTAAAAGTATAAGATCTTACTACCTAAAGATGGTGGGTTGGTATCATGATATATATATATATATATATATCCACAAAACTTATTTTGATCATGGTAAAAAATAATGATAATAAAAAATGAAAACAAACAATGACTTGGATCAAACCATTATACTACACATTTTCTGGTCTAAATATGGGTTAAGATGATAATGATAATAATTAATTTTTTTGTTATATATATATATATAGATAGATAGATAGATACACACACATTTATGGAGCGAATTATACACACAAATACACACATAAATAAATATCTTCGTCAGAGCAAGGATTCTGACTCATGCCCGAAGGCTTGAGGAGCAAGTAGCGCCCACTGCCACGCGGCCATAAAGCCTCGCCGCCCTATTGCCGCGAAACACATCCATCACGAAGCCCTCGTGGTCCACCCCAGACCACCCGATGAAACACCCATCTAACGATACTCAGAGCTCCATCACGGTAATACCGCGGTGGAGCAGCCTTGAGATAGACGGCCCCCATTCTACCACCCACTCACTCCCTCACTCACTCTCTCCCTCACTCCCCAACTTCTCTGTGTTGCGAGGTCTCCGCGAGGTCTCCGCGAGGTCTCCAATCCCACCACCGAAAATTCCAATCAATTCGCGTGTCCAGGGTGAGAATTCCACCTGCCAAAGCATCCGTAACTTGCTTACAGTTGTTTGTGGCAGTTTCTGTAGTTTAGTAGGAACCATCGTCGCTTTGTTCTTGAGCGTTGTGCGTATTCAGCCTGGTTAAACTCAATGTGAAGTGATGGCTTGAATCCGATATTGGGGATCAGGGTGCATGCAGATTGTTGTTTAATTTTATCGAATTTAAGCTGTGGTTTGGTTTCCTGTGGGTTGATTGCAGTGGTCAGCTAGACTCTGTAGTTTGGGGTTGAGAAATATTGTTCTGCTGGTTCTCGAGATGAGAGTATTCTCACGCTTTTTTTAGTTTTTGCAGCGCTGCTGCATGTTCGTATTGCTTAGGTTTTCCTCGTGAATATTGTGCTCTTCGTTTTGCGCTTGTTGTAGGATATCAAGCGGCAACTTGTATCTGCTGAATTTTTCCTGGCTTCCCTTCTCCATGATGTTAGTTATAGAATGTATCGCTGCTAATTTCTTTGTGTATGTTTACCGAATTTCTCATGCATTTCTTTAGTTCTGAGATGAGATTTTTGTGACATACGTCTACGCTCACCTCGGATTCATGTGCAGAACCAGTAGTTAAACAGCTGCAAACACGCTGGTGCAGCCATGGGTATTATTCTCGGCAAAATCACAGTGGAAACGCCGAAGTACAAATCTGTGGATAAGAAAGGAGACATCGAGATCAGGGAATACGAGCCAGCCGTGGTTGCAGAGGTTAGCTATGATCCCAAGACTATGAAAAGTGGTAGAGATGGAGGGTTCATGATACTTGCAAGCTACATAGGTGCAATCGGCACACCTTGCAACAAGAAGGGATCAGAACCCGGTGAAAAGATCGCCATGACTGCACCTGTCATCACTCAGGAGCATGGTAAGCTTTTTTTTATCTACAATTTCGTACACTCTCGAATCTGGCATGGTTTTGGCATTGTATATCTTTCTTTTTTGCGTTAAAGTAAGGCAGTGGCATGTTGCAAAATCAAGCCATAGTATCATGTCATACCTCATGAAATTTGTAAATTGCAGTGGTAGCGGCCAGTTGTTGATCTGGGAAACTCAACTTGAGTTGATACTTTTTTTGAATATGTCTCCACTTAAGCAGGAAACCATTTGGTCCTTCATATGTTTAGTAAAAATAGCAGCCATGATACACTCGCCATTAACTACCTGTTTGGTCTGACCGCGTTTCAGGAGGAGCAGAAAAAATAGCCATGACAGCCCCTGTTATTACCAAGGAGGGAGAAGGCGACAGTGAGAATAAAAGCATGGTGACCATGCAATTCGTACTACCCTCAAGTTATACTCTCGAAACATCTCCAACGCCGACTGATGACCGAGTGAAGTTGAAAGAGTTTCCAAGCAAGACATATGGGGTTATTACGTTCAGTGGAACCGTCAACCCCAAGCTTGAAGAGCAGCAGGTGCAGAAGCTGAAGTCATCGTTAGAGAGTGATGGTTATAAAATCATGGGAGATCACCTGCTGGCAAGGTACAACCCACCGTGGACGCCATGGTTCCTGAAAACGAATGAAGTGATGATTCCCGTGGAGAAAAATCTTTAGACCCACTTGTAGAGCCTTGACGCATTGATGCGAATTCCAGACTTGTGTATACACCCAGTGTTGAGTTTTCATATCACAGAATGTACAGGAAGAACCGCAGTACGTTCTTAGTTTTTTCGATCGGATCTGACAGTGGTTGCAGTTAAGAGTGGTTGTTCAGCCGGGTTATGTTAGATTTCTGAGTGTTGAGAATGTAGCACTGTAATTAGCTTGTTTCAGATGATTGAAAACTCTATAAAACTGGAACGTTGGGTCGTAATAAAATCTAAAGTTTTGTAGCAAATAGCTAGAGTATTTATACACAATTTTTGATGAAAATGTACAGCGAAATGAAATCCTCAAAACCTTCGATAGCACACTTGGGGTTTCCTTTGATCCTCATTACATCAAACTAATTACTCTTTGAATTTCGCCGTACCGTTCGTCTCGTCCCTCTATACACCCAATACCACCCGTGTTGGCGCAGTACTTTGTATAACGCCAGTGAAATGTAAAGTTCTGAACTTGTAGCCGGCAACGTAGATTGAAAAAAGTCTGACAAATACTCCACTTACTCTTGCACTGCCGTTGACCCACCAAAATGAGTATTGACTGGATACACAATCTAGTCTGTCTTACCAGTAATACAATTTTGCTTTCATCCCTTGAAAACGGACGCTGCTTCAATAATAGTCCTATTCTCTCTATTGTGCCTAAATTCTTGATGACTTAGGCAAATGATCAGAACTCTAAACCCTAAATCTGGTATCAAGTTGAACATAAATTAAAAGTTTATCAGGAAACCTTCATCCTCAAGCATGGTGGAAACTAAAATTGAAGGATAAATCGATGAGCCACTTACTCCGACGCCCACATGCGAGCCATGATAAGAGCAACTGCAGACTTCTTTCCATGGTTAGATCAAACGCTAGAGAACCACAGTTACAAAGACTGGATTCCAAACTGATATAATGTACATGTGTAATATTCTGACAAATTCACTAAAAAACTTTTTTCTGGGAACTGTGCCTACAGTAGGTAGGTAAATTGTTAACCCACCTAAGATACAGCTCCATCAGCCGATCGACTTTTTCAAATTCATTCTCCACAAACACGTCCAATAACCATTCTGGTCTAGAATTTCGTGTCAGACTACCTGCGAGGGTAATATGCATTATACTCAGCAATTTTAAATGCAGAAACTCAGTTGTTAGTAGAACAAAATCAGAAAACTATCTGATGGTTTAAAGAAGAGACCCATGCGAAAGGATTTTCCATGCTACTTTATAGCTCTGCAACGTTAAGTGAATATTGACGAATGCATGCAAAGTAGAACTTTTCCACATGTTACATGCGGCAATTCCTAATAAACTTGGTTGCTACCACATACGCAGTTTACGAATCCAACTGTTTCCTACAATTGGATTGTAGTTTCACCAGACTGAGAAGATATAATGGAAATCACGTGCTCCTCAATCTCCTCAAAGTTCCAATTCATTCGGTTTCCCCCCTTCACCTGTGAAAACCCCGGTAAGTGAGAAAACCACAATCACCAGCTGAGCATCAGAAATGTTGCAATATAACGTAAGCTTCCTTCCTATTTCTCCCCCCCTCAATTGATCATCAACACGCATCAATCATCCATACATATGTGAAATAAATCATTCAAATGAGTTGAAGTATCCCACGGTAGCTTTCACCATGAGAGACGATTTTAGATTATCTGGCTGAACAGTTCTTACATGCGGACCTGTATGAAATAATACTACAGTACGCGCAAGAGCAGATAAACTGTTCTGAAATAGAACTTAACAAAATAGTTGTCCTAACTTCAACAGGAAGGTTGCATAAGTACCTTTCCCATGAAAGTAGCGAAAAGAGTTTTCAGCCCAACACATCGACAAACCATTCGAGGGCGGCGGAGCACCTTGTCATAGCAAAGTCCAGAGCCATCAAAGCAGCTCCATCAGCAAGTATTTTTTCTTTATGATAATAATAATAATAATAATTAATTATATTTTGGTGCCTAGAGCTTTCACAATCCGGACCTTGATCTCCATTGACATCACCAGATTATACAGACTGCTACACAAGTTTTCAAGCTGCCTCGTCGCTGTCCATCTCATCCATCCGTCCGTCGTCCCAGGTTTTGCACCAGCAGCACCAATGAACTGTTCTCAATGAGTGTGTTCACAATGAACTGCCTCATCGCTCCCTCTACTCGCAACCTCATCCGTTCTATCGATACGCAAAGTTACAACAGATATAGGAATAACAGTGTTATCATTCCTCAGCGGCCATGACAAGCTCCAGATACAAATCAGGATTGGAAGCAAAGGCATGCAGCTTCTTCGCCTCCCCATGCGACTCAACGAACTTCTCCGGCTGGTCCACAAACTCCGTACCCGCCTCCAGGTAATCTCGCAGCACGCGCACAAATTCAAACGAGCTGCTGCAAATGCCGCACGTCGATCACTTTCACCACATCAGCAGAGGTCTCCAGCGACTGCAGGTCGACTGTACCTGCGAACCTTTCGGCGTAAGGTTCTCCCCTGCCGCTTCCTCCGTTGGCAAAGACAGCTCCATTGGCAACACCATCGGCGTCGCGCTTGCGACTGCCGTGCGAGACCATCCCCCTTGCTACCCTCGCTCAACTGCACTTGCAATTGTAATGACAAAATAATCAATCTAAAACATCGAGTTAACCCCATTCTGTGTCAAAAGAAGGGGAAAAATATATACATATATATATATATATATATATATATATGTAAGCTTGCACTTAAATAAATCGATACTGAATGCACGATACAGGCACGATGACGGGAAATCGTGACAAAAATAAGAAAAAAAACATTCATGGAGACAACAGCAGAATGCGAAGCTCCGAGAAGCTTCAGCTACACGATAGCTGTGACTGTAGGCTAAAAATTAGTGTGATCTTGAATTTACTTTGAACCTAATATCTTGAAATCATGCAAGATTTCTTCATGGAATGTAGAATTCTGACAAATGCATGGAAATACATTCTAATTACTTCTTGATCGTAATGCTTGCATGAGATTCTATGATAGTATAAGATAAATTATATTACAGTGTATTCTATCAATACGTTTTGAACATTGTAAATCCAAATGTGTGTATGTATGTATATATATAGAGAGAGAGAGAGACAGAGAGAGGGAGAAATGCATTACAATTGTCACCAGCCTTGTGATGAACAATTTTTTTGATGCAGTTTATTTCCGGACCTGATTTCAAATATAAACAGTATACCATGCTGTGCCGATAATTCTATTATGTATTTTCATGGAAGTCAAAGAGTAAATAATGTACTTTATTTGATAGAATGTTTTTATATATTGACGATAAATATTAACTTTATGATTAAGAAATATGTCAAATTTTAATTTACTAGTTTTTTGAACGAACATGTTTAAGCAATAATACTTATTTAGTAAATATTTTTGTACACTGCAGTAAAAGTGACTGCTTCACGTCAGTTTAAATTTGGAATTATTTCCAACCTTATTGAAACGTATATACATGTTTAAGATTCATGTGTTTATACACACACACAAACTTTACTTATCTTATAATTAATAATATGTTATCATATGTTCTAGAGTACTCTTTCTGGGAATTAATTTAACAAATATATAGGATATTGTAGGTGAAAATATTGCTTGACAAATTTGGATAATCAAGTTTGAACTACATGCCGTTGAAAACTTGTAAATAAAATATTAGTACAAAAATATGTATGTAGTAACATTTATCATACAGTTGGTAAACCTTCTTGTATCTAGTTATATACGTACGTACGTACAAATTTTTACTACAATAAACCTTCACTTCCCCTTTTATTTTACACATACGATTAGTCATATTTATTAATAAATTTTCACCATCTTCAAATATAAAAAATACATATACAGAAGTAAAATATCAACTTATGCTATATGAAAAATCATGATGGATGATTTATGTTGCATTTTTCACTTTAAAAATGCTATACAGACTTAAAATAAATATATAAAATCAATGTCATTAACATGATATCCTTTGTAAAATGTACAATGAATCAAACTTGAGGAAAACAGCATACTTAAAAAGAGAATTCCAACAAAAATCTTGTAAACTTCGTGTCCAATTACCAAAGTGATTTCCACAACTTTATCCATTCCATCAATCCATTCATTCATTCACTGCACTTGTTTCATTCATCTATTCATCCATTCGCTCAGCACGTCCTGCGGAGATGCATTTTGAGCATCGGAGAGCAAGTGTCTCAGAAACGGAGATCAGAGATATCATCTTCTTTGCTACTGCTGCCATTACACCATGCTGCTCAATCTTCGTGGCTTGCCATCGAAGCTGCAGCCCACTTTGTCTCCGCGCACGTTCAAAATAATCTCGGGGCGCTTGTGAAAGCCTATCGCGGAATCCAGCACATATCATGACATGAAGACAAAGTTTGCGGCTATCGGACTGATGCGTGGATTTCACGCATGGGATCTGCAACTTGTGCCGAGTTCAGCGGAGCTTGCGGACTAAGTCATAAGGAAAGCAACCGCTCCAAATTTCGCTTCTACTGAGAGCAATGCTCCGCTTGCAGGACACTCACGCTATGCAGAGAAGCAAAAGCACTTGAAACGCGGCGCGAAGGACTTACTGTACCTACGAACGCAATCTTCACAGGATAGGGGTACTTAAAATTGCAAGGAAGAGAAATGAGAGGCTCGCGAGTACTTGAGAACACCAAGCGTCTTTAGGCATCATCGAACGAGACTGAAAACGTGATAATCTCCATGAAACGGCCACGCACCGGAATGCTGATAACTAACCCTCTGAAACCCACAAGACTAGGACGCAATAGGTACAAACAGGACAGAGTACACCCTACAATCTCGTAAGGCACTAGAGTCAATGATATGGGCCACTCATTGAAACCAGCCGGTCATATTTCAAATCGGAAATTGCGGCTTGCGAGTTCGAGAAACCACCCACAATTTCAATGCGCTTGTTGAAACCACGTCAGACTCGCGGTCGAAACTGATAGTGCGGTTTGCGGAGGATCTCACCGCAGGAAGCGACGAATTCCTCGCTGCAATCGAACTCCGAAATTTGTGTGTCTATGAATGTAGCAGAAGATGCAAACTACAGGTCTAGGATTTTATCCACGAAGCGTGTCAATTGACGTTTCACGACGGAGATCATGAGTTCAAAAAACCCCTCGTTCAATGGAGCGAACTGAGATTGGATAAAGCCTTGTGAGATTATTGAGAAGCTTTTGTATTATAAACAATAATTTTTGTTTAATCTTCTAAGTTGAACTAAACATGGTGATGAAATTTCCACAAAAAAAACTTGTGTTTGTATGGAATTTACATTAAGTTTCAATGATGCATAAGATTAAAATCATTATACTAACATTTTGCATCTATAATTTCTCCGTCTGTTTGAATAACTGTAAAACGTTGTAAGCCCGACTTGGGATTCTGAAAATTGCAATATTATATTTCGTCGTATATTTTCAATTGTATATATGAAGAAGAAGAAAATATGAAACTCACGGATGAAGTCGACCCAACATAAATAGTAAAATAAAATAAAATAAAATGAAAGCTCTTCTTAAACCTCAACTTACTACGATTCAGCATAGTCATAATTAGTATCTTATATATATACACAATACTTTAATATACACTTTTATTAAGTAAATAAATAAAAAGAGAAATATGCATAAAGAAGAAGAAGAGGTCCATTCCCTTTCTTTGTCCACTTTCACTAATCTGTTGAGTAGGTAAAACTAGCAATGGAACAGAACTTAATTAAGAATAATTATTTTCGATCCTTTACTCCATTTCTTTCTAGCTTTCTATTTTATCTTATTTGGGAGGGGGTCTTGGTTGAATAGTATGCTCGTAGTATACCTGTAGTATGCCCCTCCGTAGCTGCCCGAAGGCTTGGAAAAAGTGACCTCTCTTTTCAGACCCGCCGGGATGTGGGAACTGTCCCCTTCTGTCCCCTCTCCTTTCCCTTCACTTGAGGTGACGTTCTGCGTGCAATCCGTTCTTCTGCCCACGTCAACTAGGTCCGATCCCCATGGAATGTGCGTCGCCACTCCGCGAAGTCTCCGTGGGGGTAGTTGAAATCCCCCGGGAATAGAACGTGGCATAAGAACGTTTGGGAACGTTGGAACCTTCTGGTGACATCAAACATGCTGTGCACTGTCTGCTTTTAATTATGGGCGATTTGTTCATGCCAAATTAAATAGTGAATTTAGTTTGATTATAAAATTCACTATGAAAATTCCCCACGTCTACTTTTGATTCAGTTTTCTTGGAATCATCAATTTGAACAAATTACGAACAGCCAGAACTACTCTTGTTCACCAAAGAGTAATGTTAATGTCCTGATTTTCTTCAAAGTTATTATGTTTTTGATGGTGCTGTTTAAAAACAGTGCATTTTAATTAAGTATTATTAGACAAATGTGGCTGCTTTTACCCAGTTATCTGTTGAGTTTTGAGCCACGTTCATGGCCAGTGCTTAGATTATATATATCAAAAAATACCAAATAGAGTCTACAAGCATATACCAAAACTTGCTCAAAACAAGAATGTAATGGATGTAATGTAATGGATGCAATGTAGTGTATTCTCCTGTTTGATTTTGTATCTGTTTTGAAATAACATTTTTTTTAAAGTTAAAAAAATAACAGAAATTTTATTCCATGATTTAAATTCTAATTAGAATAAGTCTTCTGTGATTAACTTTAAGACTTAAAAAAAAAATCAATATCAAAATCAAAATTTTAGATACTGGATTATCATTTGGATACTTTTTATTGTTTTCAATAAAAAGAATAAGAAGTTCAAACGTTCACATTTGCAACAAATGAATTGAAAAACATTCCTTAAACATATTGTGTAAAAATCTTGCAATAATTTTGATTGTGGATTTTCATTTGGGTATATTTTAACATTACCAATAAAAATAAAAATAAAATCTAAATTATCATGTGAGTGTTGTATTAGTTTCCTCTTCATAAAAAACAAACAATAAAAAGAAGAAGGTATGACATGCTTTGTGTAACATACATACATACATACACCGCTATTTCAGTTTTCACTCGTGACTTCTTTTTTTGTTTAATTATATAAACTCCAAATTTTAATTGAAACAGATAAGCTTTGATGCACCTTGAACTAACGTATTAAACGCTTTTTCCATCATATTCTTATATTACGAAACAGGAATAAGGTGAAGAACAAAGGAGTCAATCTTAGCGAAGCTTCCGAAGAGCTAATCATGCAAGGAGTAGGCAAAAAGGAACAAACTAAGGTGTCTTTTACTCTTCATTAAAGAATCCATCCATCCACACACCTTATTCATCGACCACAATGTCGTTGGCTTTATTTTCCCTCACTTGTGAAGCCATCCCCCACACAGAATGAGAGCAGATGACATCGTGGAAATATCCAATGATTCATGGTAGTTGAGATACGTTCATGGAAACTGGGAGTGCAAGTTAAGGAAAGGAATATGACAAAGAATATTCGAAATATAGAGAAGCATCGGCACTGAGACTACCGGGGGAGGGCGGGGAGAAGGAGGGGAGGGAGGGGGAGGTGCGGTGATGGGGCTGGGTAAAGGCGGGGCGAAGCTTTACGGGGGAGTGGGGGGAAGGTGCAGTGCAATGCGGAGGTACGCAGGCAGGGAGAGAGAGGGGGGCAGCAGCTACCCCGCCATCTTCCCATGTCGCGACCGTGAGCTTCCTGGTGGGCAGCTCTGCTCCGTGTGGTCCACAGCTCCGCATCGAGTCATCTCGCTCACTAATCGCCTCTATACCGAGGTGAATCGTGCGTCTGTAAGGAAATACGAGGTAAGCGCGGGTGAATACAGGACGCGGTGCAGGTGAATCCCGAACGGCATTGCGGTAGGGGTTGTTTGCTGGATCGCGTGCGGCGGGAGTGTGAAGGTGTCGGCGTGAATGATTTTTTCAGTACAGATTATTGAAGTTTTTTTCGCAGCGTATTTGTGTCGAGGAGAGGGCATTGAGTAGTCTAGGGGATGGTGGTGGGAGTAGTGGTGATGGTTGAGGGGTGGTGACCGATGCATGAAGAGCAAAGGTAGGGGATATTGGAAGGGTTGGTGGTACGTTGGCCAGGGGCGTGGGTGAAAGGAGGCGGGAAAAAGGGATGTATGCCACCTGACGAGCTTGAATGCATTCGCTGTGCTGCATCGCGCCTGTTCTCATGGAGAACGAGGAATCGAAAGGGGGAGCGGGCAACGGCAAGGTGTTATTGTCTTCGTCCGAGTCCAACACTTCGCAGCGATCCTTCAAGGACCGCCAGAATGCGATTTCCTTGACCTCTGGTAACTATCAGCAAGGGGGAATGAATATTAGCAGTAATCACATCGGGCACAGCCTCCCGAATTCGTACCGATCTCTGGCGACCCCAGCACCTTTGCCGCCCCTTAGTAGTTCGAAGAGCAATGGATGGGGAACTCGTGGTGGCGCACAGCAGGTTGAGAAGAAGGTGGATGGCAGCGGGCGTGTGCATCATGATCGGTCAGTATCGGATCTTCCGCCTGGGGCGGGAAAGGTCTTTAAAGTTACTCCGGAGGGGGGCATGAAGACGGCTACCAATTTCTCTGGAGAACTCTTTCATGTGGTTGACACAGTGGCGAGCGCCACACCACCAGGGGGCGTATTGAACAATGATGTGGTTGGAATTTTATACAAATGGGTGAATTTTGGGAAGGGATGGCGTCCTCGCCTGTTCGCGTTGAAGGAAGGCGTGTTCTCATACTATAAGGTTCATGGTCCAGAGAAAGTCACGTGTAATGACGATAGATTTAAGAATTTCCGAATTATGGGAGAAGAGGCGCAGAGGTTCGTGAAGAAGCAAAAGCCTTCGCACTCACATCCGCATAGTGGTGATCTAAGTCTATCAACAGCGTCTGGAAAGATCCACCTTAAGGTATGCAGATTCAGAGAGAACAGTATTTACCTGTTCAATCTTTTGAATGCGAGTAATATTGGCTCAACATCAGTTTTCAAGGTCGCATTGCCTTATCGAATGTTTACATTGCGAGCATGAACCTTGGAAGAGCTAATTTATCCGTGTATTCAACCGTGAAAATTTGTTGAACCCCACGAACCGTGTATTCAACCGTGGACATACCTGGCATATGTGGTTGGAAAGACGGTGCTAAGATCTCCGGGGCTAGCCGAAGTTCGTCGTTCGATTGTGTTTTCAATAGTCTGGTCCGACACTCCACTGCAAGAAGCGCTCTGAGTAGTTTATTTTCTAACCATCTATTGTTTGACTTTTCGACAGTTGTGTTAGTTGACCTATGAATTGCGTTCAACGCCATGGTCTGCTTCATAGAGGTCAGGTTGCTTCGTCAGTTTAGCTACATTTTAAATTCCTTGTTACGTGCTAATTTTGTGGCATTTTAGTATTTTGTTCGTCTTGTTTTTCTTAACTAGAATTTCTGTGGTGCCAGTTTGGAAGAACTCGTTGTCGCCGATAATTAGATGTGCTTTTGTTTATATATTTATTCATTTGTTTATTATCTTTAAATTTTTTATCCGAGCTTTGGTTAGAACTTGCGGTTTAAACTCCATTTTGAATCTTAAAGTAGCTGCATTTTTTAATTTTTATTTTCCTGTCGGTGTTGTGGTAATGTGAATCTGGTCATACATGCACAAGTAGAGTCAGCTGTCTCTCAAGTGTTGTCTCTAACCGAATTTTGTGCCTTAGTTGTGTGAGTGGGTTTAGATTAAGTAAGTTGTTAATTCGACTTGTTCCCGAAACATGGCGGTTGCTTTGATTTTGTAATGATTCCTCCGTGTCGTTCTGCTGTCTTGAGAACCATCTTACTGACGTGTGCCGGGGTTTCCGACAATTGTGTCTATGTCTAGGTGGCTTCCCTACGCATGAGCCGGTCAGACGATAAGAAGTTTTATATCCACACGGGAACGAAAACGCTGCACCTCCGAGCAGAGACCAGCACTGACAGGAATGACTGGGTAATGATGTTGAATGCGGCCAAGGAAATGTTTCCTCGGGATTCACAGCTAATTGGTGTAGTGACCCCATCAGAGGAAATTACAATTTCTACTGATAAGTTGAGGCAAAAGCTTCTGGAATTTGGATTAAGCGAAGAGAAGGTGAAGAAGTGTGAGGATGTAATGCTGGCAGAATTTTCAGATGTAAAAGAACAATTGAAAGTTATGCAACAGCGTCGTCTGACTCTGCTCGAAAGATTGAAGCTGCTGGAGGTACATTACTACATCCTTTACTGGGAATCACAGATATGTTACAGGTTTCGACCAGCACTGTTTTCGATGGACGTAAAAATGGCATTGGATAGCGGTGGATTTCACAAACTCTTCTGTCGATCAATGAATTTCATGATGCCTTACGCAATCGGTGCTAGGGTGATGTTGCCGCATGTGCACCTGGGATCTTTGGTGCTGGTGGCACTGCTGTTGTGGGATTGTAAATCTGGAAGAAGACAAAGAGGTAGATATGGGTGTTGGAGGATTTCATTCGTGAAACCAAGTTCTGTTGATGGCCAAGACTTTTGCTGTACAGGCTGAGAAAGTGGAATTGGAGACAACCGTTGTGGATGAAATGCAAAGTCAAGCAGGCGGAGTTGGGCTTCATGGACTCAAGTACTATGGTATACATATATATCTATAGTTTTTTTTTTTTTTTTTTTTTTTTTTTTTTCTTCTTATTTGTATTCCTTTGCCCACTGTCCCGCGACTGCTATTATTTGATTTCTTTCTGTGGAATTTGAAGCAAATGGCTACTGGATGCTGCGCTGGGTCTGGACTAGAAGTATGCAAGTGTTTGAAGCTTGTTTTGTTAACTTGTGGTGTTCAATATTCCCTATTAAAGCTGTCTTACAGCGCCTGCTCCCATGTCCTTAGCAGACCATTTCACACCTATAATGGTTATGTAATGTTTTGTTCTATGAACGCACGCATTTTCCTGTATTGTAAAGGGTGCAGTTTTTAAAATATGATTAATGATAATTATACATTTTAAATAATTTAAATGAAATTCAATCTTATTGCAGTTTTTGGAGGTCGGTGGATGTCATCATTTGATGGAAGTAGTTTGTATTTTGAATCAACAGCTACCGTTGAATGTAGATTGGCCTATTACAACGGAATGTTAACTTTTTCTTTTGCATCCATTCAACAGGAGGAAGCGATTCTGAATCGGACGACGACACAGACAGTCACAGGGGTGGCGTTGAAGCAGACTCTGACGATGAAGATGATATCTTCTTCGAAGCTAGGGAAACTCTCAGGAACCCTGCGAATTGTCAGAAAAACCTTTCAGATTCTCCTACAGACAGTGAAGTTGATATGGACATGGTGGGCTTTGATTACCCAAAGGTGGCTCGACGAAAATCTTTACCTGAACCCAAGGAGAAGGAGAAGAGTGTGAGTTTGTGGTCCATGATCAAGGATAACATTGGTAAGGATCTCACGAAGGTCTGCTTACCGGTCTACTTCAATGAGCCTATCTCATCTTTGCAGCGGTGTTTTGAGGATGTAGAGTATTCTTACCTCTTGGACAGGGCAGCTGAGTATGGGAAGAGGGTGAGATATACTTCTACTGTCTACCCATCCCTCATGCAGAGTAAAGTGGTTGATTGAATTATTGCAATCATTAAGTTGCTCCTTTACTTATTGATCTGCTCTGCCTCTCTGTCTTGTCCTTTAAACTAACTGGAAAGTTATCTGTATGCAGGGAAATAGCCTCATGAGGCTTCTATGTGTAGGAGCTTTTGCCGTGTCAGGTTACGCCTCAACAGAGGGTCGTACTTGTAAACCTTTCAATCCCCTACTTGGAGAGACTTACGAAGCTAATTACCCTGACAAGGGTCTTAGGTTCTGCTCCGAAAAGGTGTGACATGGTTTTTGTTTTCAATTGTATGATGCTTTCGTATCAGTCTCATGGACCCGTCACATGTATTAGCCCCATATAGCTGCATTTGGAAATCTGTAGATGTTAGTATGTGCTCCCTGTCTCACTTATTAGAAATTTTAGGTCCGGCTGAACCGAAATGATCTGAAATTCTTTGTTTTTATTTTTCATCTCACAGGTGAGCCATCATCCAATGATTGTGGCATGTCACTGCGAGGGTAGAGGCTGGAAATTTTGGGGTGACAGCAACTTGAAAAGCAAGTTTTGGGGCCGTTCTATTCAGGTGGATCCTGTTGGTACCCTGTCACTGCAATTCGATGATGGAGAGCTTTTTCAATGGACGAAGGTATCTACTTGTTTCTGAACCCTCGATACCAATTTCTTTCTCTTCTTTGTCCTAATAAAATATCTACAAATACTAACTAGAAATTTTCCCCACTTCTTGGTGGTGGATACCTAGAGTTGTAACGCTCAGCAAGGCTGGCTCGAGTGTTGGGCTTGTCCGTGACTTGAATTCGTAAGGTTTTGCTGATCCGCGTCGTGTGGATGTGTTTTGACATAGATGTGCATTCATATTAGAAGATCTTTTCATTATTAAACGTTCCATATTCCTTACCTGTTCTAGACATTTATGATAATATGCAGGTCACAACATCAATATACAATTTGATTTTAGGGAAGCTGTATGTGGACCATTATGGTACAATGCGCATACAGGGCAATCGGGAGTACTCGATAAAATTGAAGTTCAAGGAGCAATCAATAATTGATCGCAACCCTCATCAGGTTTGTTATATTTCTGCTGAGCTTGCTACACGCATTAGCATGTGATCATTCAAGTTTGTCGTGTCCAATCTCATTTTACAGTTTG
This sequence comes from Physcomitrellopsis africana, assembly GCA_036785485.1. Classification (NCBI taxonomy): domain Eukaryota; kingdom Viridiplantae; phylum Streptophyta; class Bryopsida; order Funariales; family Funariaceae; genus Physcomitrellopsis; species Physcomitrellopsis africana. The sequence goes on along the minus strand of JAWRVF010000304.1, from coordinate 106,767 downwards.
GTGGTCTTGACATTTGGAGGTGGCTAAATTTGTCATCTTTTGATTTGATTTCCTGTTAATCTGTGCTAGCGAATTTTATGTTGGCAGGTTCAAGGGTTTGTACATGATAGAAGTGGAGCGAAGATTGCAACCTTGTTTGGCAAATGGGATGAGTCTATGTACTATGTAATGGGAGACATATCAATGAAACCCAAGAGTTATGACCCTATGTCTGAGGCTGTTTTGTTGTGGCGTCGCGCTGATCCACCCGAGAAGATGACTCGTTATGGTCTGACAGCCTTTTCTATGACTTTGAATGATATCACGCCTGGGCTTAGGGTAAACATCTGAACTGTCAAGACCTGCAAATCATCTTAATGTTGCTGCCATTACTGAATTCTTGATAGATATTCCGTTGATATTCGTCAGACTGCTGCAATTCGTTTCTGAGTTCGAACAAAATGGTAACGAGATAAGTTCGTCAATGTTCAGCTATTTATGGATTGTGCTTTTCGTTTTTGCAGGAAAAATTGCCATTCACAGATTCAAGGCTGAGACCCGATCAGAGACATTTAGAGAATGGTGAATTTGATGCGGCCAATTCAGAAAAGTTGCGGCTTGAACAAAAGCAGCGACGGGTGAGTCTTGCTGCAGTTTTTTTCTTGAATGTGTTGTTGCGACTACTCTTATGTGTAGTGATTCAGATCTAAGTAGGTAGTGTATGTAGGTACCGACTGGTTTGTGTCCAATTCAACCTTCTCTAACTGGCATCATGGTATTTTCAAGGGTCAATCCGGAAACTGATCTCAGAATGTTGGGTGTAATAGGCACGGATCCTTCAAGAGAAAGGCTGGCAACCACGTTGGTTTCGTAAAGGGAAAGGGAAAGACACTTACGAATACGTTGGAGGCTACTGGGAAGCACGAGAGCAAGGAAGGTGGGATGGCTGTCCAGAAATTTTTGGCCCAGATCCTCAGGACGAGATTGCCCTTATTGATTGAAGATAAGGAACAGTAGTGCGATGATCAGACGTGGGTGCCCGCTATGGGAAATTCAGCTTTGTAATATTGCCACAACCTCCTTTAGTTGCGGACGTCGAAGGAGGATTTGAGTGTCACGTGTTGAGGTTGTGTGGCTAGTCTTTTACATGGGTTATGTATCTCTGTTTTTTGGTCAGAAGCAGAATAGATTATGTACAATCTTACAGAAATCAGATCCAGCCTTAGAGTAAGTGGGATTGTGGCTTTATTCACAAATAGGATATCATTTATCCTCAACTCCGCCGCTACGGCGCATTGAATACTTGTGTCTATGATTCAGAACTCAGTAATTATTGACCTCATTTTTTCTGCAATTGAAGACTTGCATGATTCGTCTTCTGTCCCGAGCTCTATCATGGTTCTTAGGCCCTATCTACAAATCTCTGAATATTTTAGAAATTTCTTTTCTTGCCATAAATTCAACCACACACTCTCTCTAACGAAAAGATCGAAGTGAATTTCTATTCCTCTAGGGATCTATTCCTTTTTCTTCAAATTCTAAGTCAAAGTTTGACCAGCATCCCCACAGGTACGCCGTCTTTTCGTAACCTCATATTTTGAAGTTTGTGCTACATGTATATTAGCCTCAGAGAACTCAAGTTGAAACAATAGCAACTTGGACAAATTGATTGATGGAACGTGAAGGTTTCTGACAGTTGAGTTTTAAGTGAGGGAATAAGGACTGGGCGTGGGTTGTCGAGCCATCTGCGTTTGAGGTTTGTTGACGTTCCCGGCTAGACCTCGGTTGGTTCCATAGAAGCTGTCTGTCGCCGGACTCGAGTTCAGTCCCCGAGAGTCATCACTCGCAAGTGCGTATGGGCTCGGCATAGACCTGTTGGTGCTCGGCCCTCCGCTACCGCCACCACCGCCGCCGCCTACCCCGTCTCTCCCTTGCCAGTGTGACTCGGTGACACTTCGGCTTGTCACCAAGCAAATGTAGTAAAGCTCCCCAGTTAAAGCTGAGAAGAAGGTGAATGCCGCTGCCGCACCGAATATTCCTCGGTGCATGTTCTCGCACGTCATGTACTTGTCAACATTTGCATACCCAGTTACGAATTCTCGTTGTCGAGACCTGAGCGCATTCTTGTTGGCTCCGGCTAAGAAGCATATCTCAGATATCATAAAGCAAAGCCTGCAGAGATTGTTGAATCTTCAATATGGTTCAGCTTCGCTCTGAATTGGACCGCGAAGATGCACCTTATACATACGACATAAGATGTAGGTTGAGGGTTACCAGAGAACGATGAAGGAGACGACGGCGCACGATTTCGTGCTCCCAGGCTTGTGTTCGCCATCGAAGCAGAAGCATTTGGTCAAACCCATGACAATCACTTGGGATACTGCGAGGAAGACAAAGGCAGCCACAGCATACGATGATGAAACGTCGGAGTCATATTTGCAGTAGTAGTATCCACTGTATTGCGTTCCGTTGTTCATTGTAGCGTTGGGGTAATCGAACACCCAGCTTACATTTCCACCGGACGAATTGAAGCTCACGTACGTCACGGTTGCCTGCGAAGTTTGTCACATGGAGGTGAGTTTTAGGTGACCATTCTCATTGACACCAGTGATTACGATTATGATTCAAATGCTTGTGCATATCAGCTCTGATTGGATTTACTGATGAAATGGAAAAGGTTTCAAGCTCTATGGTCAAAAGACAGTGGAATCCTTATCGGGATATTTGGTAGCTTACATCTCAAACCCCTAATCTGCACATATTATGGCCGTTCCTCTTACTTGTTTTAAATTTTTGCAGAGATCGACATGATCGAGATTATTATATATTGGGCAAAATCCAACATAACAGAGATTCATGGAGGTAAGGAAGTCAACCTGGGCCCGGTGTTCCTCTGCCCCAATGGCAAGTGCGAATGCAATGAGGTAGCATGTGAGGAGCAGCACCACGACTGACCAATTCACTTTGTTTGCGGCCATACTTTCAAAGATGGATGACGTACTCGAATATGGGAATATTTTCCAAAAGTGCGTTCACGCGAACTTATCGCCGGGTGGTTTTCATTACGCTTATGTTCGGTGACTTCAGTGAGGAATGCTATGTCTCCAGAGCCCTATTTCTTGATGAATCTCGCTGGTCATGGCAGATAGGGCTCGTTTCAAGCGGTGAAAGCGATCATTCTGCTAACATTTGTCAATGTGGCTTGGACAGGATACCACAACCAAGCATCCCACATTTTTGTATGCGCCTTCTTGTCTTCATCAGTCATCATAAAAGGTAACCCCAAAAATGTAAGTTGCCTAAGTTTCTGGACTATGACTGCATCACAATTGATGTCTTTCTGAATGCCTACTCTATCTGCCGTAAGTTTGAAGTAGCATCAATTGCTGCAGGTTACTACATAGTGACAAGCTCAGTTTCAGACTTCAGAGATCATCCCTGACAGAAGAGCATGCAACTGTGTCCCATGCATTCCTAATCTCCAGTGTATTCAATTCCACACACACACACGATTCGCAAAATGCAATCACCCGTTGTGCTCAACTTACATTGATTGAAGAATAAGGGATGGAGACACTCTTAAGTTTCTGTATAGGTTACTCTGCTCTGACAATGATGCAATTGCGTGATGCAGCTTGAGTCTAGTTGGGGTTGAGGAGAAGACCTTTGGGGTTGCTGTGAGATTCCAACCAACGCTGTTAAAGCATGATGTTGGCACTTGGCACTAATGGCACTTCACACCACTTTATCTCTTGGTACCTAACTTTGACCACCATATATATATAGTCCAATGTACATAGTTGATTCATGTCACTTCAGAATGCCATGACTTGTAAGTATCACGTCAATCTTGGCTTCACAGCTTTCACAAAACATCGGTTCCATGTCTCATAATGTTATACTGTAAGTTAAAGTACCATCCATATCATCAAAACCCTGAAAGTCAATACAATTCCATGTAAATATGTTGTGCATTTGTTTCGTTGGTAGCCTTGATCCTTCGTATCCTGTTATGTCCTTTGTGAAAGGGGTCAAGTGGTTGTCAAATTTTGTGCATGAATGACTTCCAAGTAGTAACCAGAAGAGAGAAAACAGAAGACAAGAAAAACTGATTGTCATTGAGAACAAATATGTGCAGTTCATTGAATTACAAATGTCGATAAATAAAAAAAATTAATTGCACATACTACTCCCATAGGATAGACAATTGTAATGATTCAACTTCAGTATCTGTCCCTTTCTTACGTCCTGTAGTTTTTGGATTAAATTCATTAATATTGTGATAATCAACCAATCTATATTATATATATATATTATTGTGTGTTGAAATGTCACATGGAACAAATGGAATTAGGGTCAGATTAGATGCGACACTTTATTTATTTTCAAGAAAATAGAATTAAGAAAAATGAAGTACATTCTAAAAAAGGTTCAGCAATAATAATATGTATAAATCTTATTTTTCAAAACTTAAATATATTCAATTAAAAAATGTTCTTTTAAAAAAAAAATACAACATTATTTGACATGTGCATATATATAATCTATTTGTAACATGTGCATTAATTCACAAATAAAAATAAATGCATTTTACAACTTAAGCTTTGAAATGTTTACCATATTAGCAAATTTTTAAAGAAAATTTCATAAATATATTTATAAATACATTTTACTAAATTTTTTTAAAACTTTTTATCATGCTTCTTTTTAAAATAAAAATAAAAATATTATTATTTTTTAAAATATAATTTTAGAAAACATTCATAGCATATTGTAACCATTATCTATTTGCCAAAACTTGGTTAAAAGTTGTTGGTGGTTATGTAGTAAAATTATGTTAGTTCGTATTAACAAATATTAAATATAAAAGTCATTTTTGTGTTTCATTACGAACATGTTTGAAATGGTATTTCTGCATTCTTTGTTGGAATCATCATGTTTCACTATGTAGATGGTTTTGAGTAATGTAAAATATCAATTTTAAAATGAAATTGTTAAATAATTTTTACGCATCTCAAATTTGCGTCTATGAAATAAAATAAAGTAAAAAAAACGAAAATATTGTAAAGTGGACAAAAAAATCAGCCACAAAAAAAAATTAAAATTAAAAAAAAAATCTTTAATTTTTTATTTAGTAAAAATTTACATGATGAAACTTTTGTGTTTAATGGTGGCTAATGTCAGATTTTGATTTATGTTTTTCTAAAACATCCATGAATATATATATATATATATATATATATATGCATTTGCTAAAATCATATCATATTAACAATATATCTTGTACCTCTTTTAAAAATTATCCCTTTTAATTAAGATAATTTATTTTTAAAATCAATATTATATATCAAAATAAATTTCTTCAAATATTTTGTGTGAAGTTGAGTATTTTTGTGTAAAATAAAAATAAAATAATAATCAATTATATATTTTGGTATTAAACAACTGTTTTATAAAAACATTGTTAAATTGGTAAATAAGTGTATCATCAACCAAGATTTGTAGATTAAAAAGTGAAACTTAGCAAAGGCCAATTCATGAAGAGAACTCCAATGCTCTCATAAATCAAACAAGTCAAAAGACCTACCCACCAAAACTCGCAATATTTATGCACAATAATAATATAATTATTATTAGCATAAAAATGACGAGTGAAAAAGTAAACGTGAAAAGTGGGGAGCGGAGGAAAGAAACGAGAGAAGCCCGATTAAAGTAAAAGCTCCTCACAGGGGCCTATACCCGCGTGACCAAGCGAGGCAAGAGTATTCACACTCGAGCATCGAGCTTCGACGCTTGAACGAGCGCTGCGTCGTGGTCGTGCTCGTCGCCTTCGCCGCTTCCTCCCCGACATGGTGCAAACTGCGCGTCGATTCCAGCACCATGTGCGTCTCCACGCTCCTTTCCCGATTCCGTAGAGTATTTTTTCACTTGGAACAAGCAACTGTAGAGCCAGAACGGTTCGTTTGTTTGTGTCGGGCAGCCTCTTCGTTGGACGTATCGTCGCAGTTTCTGAGGCGGGGGATGGCTTGTTCTTGCTCTGCGAAGTCTCTGTCGGATTTTGTTAAGGCGATTCTTCGAGTCTGGGACTTGAAAAAGCTGTATACGGGTTTATTTACGATGTATGGAGGGTTTTTGGAGGGTTTTTCGTGTTATTTTTACTCTTCTTTTCCTTCTTGTGTTATATTTGAGGTTTCGGGGTCATGTGAGTGTACATTATGGTTGCGTTCAGCCTGAGACGGTCTTGGGTGGTCTAGCAGAGGGAGGAGAACAGCATGGAGGCTTTTACACAGATCATAAAATTGCAGCAGCTTGATTTTGGAGCGTGGGTTTAGGGTCGGATGATAGATTGGGACACTGAGCAGATTTCTAAAGGGGGTATGATTCTCGATTGCTGAAGCATGGGTTAATTTCTGGGATTTGAATGTTTTGGTGTAGGTTGAGAGAGAGAGAGAGAGAGAGAGAGGCAGTAAGAATGGATCTGAGGACTAGGCTCGGCTTAGTTGAGCTCACAGCAGTCAGTGCTTCTCGATAAAGGTTCGGGATTAAAAGTAGGATTCCTAACTGTAGTTCAACTTCGGAGAAACACATTTGTCAGAGTAAAGTTACGAACGATTCGTAACATTACATTTCTGTAGTTGAAGTAACTTTTGTAGCCAGCAATGCATGCTGGCAATTTGATTAAACGTTCAAAATTTTCAAGAAATCTTCTTCTAGTCTTCTCTAATTTCTTTTGGAGGTCCTTTTTCTAACCGCTCAAAATTTCCACTTAAGCTAGGTAGAGGCAGTGATGTACATTGTATTTACATGGAGATGTGCTCTTTTCAGGGCGGCAGATACGAACACTCTACGCATTTTGGTGGCGACTGATTGTCATGTAGGCTATCTAGAAAATGATGAGATTCGTCGCTACGACTCCTTTAATGCCTTTGAAGAGATATGTTCCATCGCCTCACAACGTCAGGTTTGGTTCCTTTCATCTGTGAGCTTGGTCTTAAGTTTTATTCGCCTAATGTGCCGTTCATCACTCTGAATTTTTAAAATATCATTATGGCACAACTTGCTGTTGGAAATTATCAGAGGTTACAGTGCTGGTGAGATTGAATTGAGCTTAAGGCTTTGAACAAGGTTAGTATCTGTGCGTATGAATGCAAGGATTACAATGCATGATTCGATAATTTTAGATTTAATCTTGCAATCTACAGTAGTGGGTAGAAAGAGGTGTTATTATGGAAGTGACCTATAGCGCTTCGTTGTCTATGTCTTCAGGTGGACTTTGTGCTTTTAGGAGGAGACTTATTCCACGAGAACAAGCCCTCGCGCTCCACCCTAGTGCGCACTATTGAAATTCTTCGTAAATATTGCATGAATGACAAGCCAATTCAGTTCCAAGTTGTTAGCGACCAAACCATCAACTTTCCCAATAAGTATGCTTCCCACTTGCAGTGCCACATTGTATCCCTCTCGGTTTTGTCTTGAGCGTGTCCAACGTTGCATGTCGCTGTTTCTGTTTTCTTCCTCTTATTTATGAAACGTGGTCTAGCTCACGCACAATTCTGGATTCACTAGATAGTTGCATCATATCAATGCCTTTTCCTTGGAAGAAGAGCCGCAGTTATAATTTTGAGTCGAACAAAGTATAGAAAGAACAGAAGCAGCAGGAACCTGTTGTAACAAGATTTAATACATTACAAACATTTGTCAGCAACTTCTGTTTATGACCTTAGCCAACACATCTATATCTCATGGAAATGGCTCGACTAGAGGTTGTGTAGAAATGTTCAGCCATGATTTGAGATTAACGGGAAAGCATGATAAACTATGAATGTGATGTAAACTGATACTTGTGTGCGGGTGATTTCTAAGATTTGGAGTTGTCAACTATGAAGATCCGAATTTCAATGTGGGGTTGCCGGTTTTCACTATTCATGGCAACCATGATGATCCAGCTGGTGTGGTATGTTTGGTTTCCTATCTCCATCCACGTGCATTATTTTTATAATTGTTCGTTTCTCTGGATGTACTCTAGTTAGAATCTCTTATTATGCGTAGTTTACTAACTCGATGACGATTGACTTCCGTGCTTCTGATGTATTACTATTTCTCTTGGTAAGAGTTGTCCCTGGCATACTTGGTTTGGCCTTAGTTATTCTTATTGCTCCTATTGTCTCTGATGCATTCTTTGGTCTGTGGTTGTAGGATAATCTGTCTGCAATTGATATCCTAGCAGCCTGCAATCTTGTTAATTATTTTGGAAAAGTTGCCCTTGGAGGTAACGGTGTAGGTAACATTGCCTTGCATCCAATTTTGTTGCGAAAGGTAAGTGGTGGCCTGTAGCTGTCCAACCACCAGCCGAGTTTCTATTGTATGCATATATGTGGATGGGAGATGTGACGTGTGCACCATTTCTTTATCGAGGTTTTCTTACAGCTGAATTATTTGCTCAGGGCTCCACCAATGTTGCTCTCTATGGCCTTGGGAACATTCGAGATGAGCGCCTCAATCGTATGTTCCAGGTGAGTCAAGTTATGTAAAAGTCGAAGAACCCTGAACCTAGGCAGCTTGTGAGCTGGAAGTGGGAGGATACGGGCACCTATGTTCTTGTTATTTCTATATCTATGCCTTTAATCTTATGATGCTTTTTAAAATTATTCACTGTAAAATACCTTTTTAGTACTATCTATTCGAGTGTGGGGTCATATTGTGGACACCGTAGATATGAATACTGGAATCAGCATTAACATGTAGGGTTAGGACATTTATCTACTTTTCGTTTCAAATGTCGAAAACTGGTGCACAAGTGTGCTCTCTTCTGCTAGCATCAGCTGCCTGTTTATCAGCACGACCGTATACTCTGCCCAGAAGTCGACCTAATTTTGCAGACAACCTTCAGCAACTGATTTTTACGCAAGCTTAACTTCAACTGCCACTGTTTCAGTGCAGACTCCACATGCTGTACAATGGATTCGACCTGAAAGTACCGACGACTGTCCTACTTCCGATTGGTTCAGCATCTTTGTTCTGCATCAAAATAGGTAAGCAAAACTTATCTTCTTGTTTAACCATTTATCTTATATTTTTGAGCCTCATCTCGCGTTATGGTCATTGTTTTCATCGGCCGTGGGGTGGCGCTTTCCATGCAGGGTAAAAGCCAACCCAAAAAATGCTATCAATGAGCATATGTTGGCTAAATTCTTGGATTTTGTGGTATGGGGTCATGAGCACGAGTGCCTTGTGGATCCACAGGTGCTTTCACAACCTCATGTGAACTCCTCTAGATTGTTGGTTCAAATTTTTGACTCATCAGCAAATGGCTTTAACGCCGCAGTATTAGCCAGGAGGAGAGTTTTTCTTTTCTTTTCTTTTCTTTTCTTTTTCTTTTTTGTTTTGTTTTGTTTTTTTGGTTTTTGCTGAATCTTGTGGTAGCGTGCAGGAAGTATTGGGGATGGATTTTCATATTACACAACCTGGCTCATCCGTGGCTACTTCGCTTATTGATGGGGAATCTAAACCTAAGCATGTCCTCCTCTTAGAAATCAAGGTACTTGTGATCCAGATTAGATGTGGTTTTTTATCCATCGTTTTATTAGAAGTTAATCATTTTTATTTGCTTCTTTGTTTGTTGGATCTTACTAGTAAGATGTGGAATATGCAACTTCAGTCAATTCTAGGCAGGTGGTTGGGAGTGTTTCCGATTGACTTTTAAGGAAATGCCAAGGTATTGAATATTGTAGATGTGTCATATTTGCTGCAGGGTAATGAGTACCGGCCAACAAAGGTCCCTCTGAAATCTGTCAGACCATTCAAGTATAAGAACGTAAGTAGTAGAGTACATCAGTAAAGACATCGTCTTACTTCTAAACTATTCTCTTTTCACATAGTTGGTCTATAAATCGTCTATTTTTTGGTCTATGAACTATGTAATACTGTTACAGTAGTATGGAACGAATATCTCATGGTGCAGAATTTGTACTTCCCCGCTGCTATTCTGGCTTGGGGTAGAAGATTCTATGTGACAATGACACAACATCGATCATAAGTTGGCAACGCACGTCTCTTTATTTTTGTTCTAAACTGCCGACTTTAATATTCTTTGTCTCGGCGACTTCATTCCTAGAGCATTAGGATTCTTACAGAGTAGTTACTCTACATGATGCATTTAGCAGAAGAGTGTTTTTTTTTGTTCATGAGGAAAAAATTGAATCCCTACTTGTGGCTTGTTTTCAGGTGTCCCTGCAAGATGCTGCGGATCTGGATGCAAATGACGTACAATCTGTTATGGATTACCTTAGTAATATGGTGTGTGGAATATTCTGTCCTCTCACGATTCTGTCTCATTTACATATGTAATTTGCAACGTTGAGATCTGAATCTAGTTCAAGTAGGTGGTTCAAGTTATTTGCTGTGGATGCACGGCAAACGAATGAGAGTTTGGATGTACCCTGCTTCTAGGTGCATGATCTGATAGCAGAAGCTGCGGAGGAAGGTCACCCTGACCCTATGCTGCCCTTGGTGCGTTTGAGGGTAAGCATTTTCACGATTCCTCGAGTGTTTCTGCGGCATTGGCGGGATATTTAATTGGTGATAATGGGTAATGTGGGATCGCAATAAACAGTTTTTGTTGAAGAAACTGTGTTTCTGGGTTCTTTTATCACGGTTCTCACAGTACAATACAGTTGTGTTTTTACTGGTATGACATTTGGTGCGTGCTTTGATGGTTCAGCAGTGTCATTAGCTTCACTGGTTTCCTTTGTATCTGTTACAGGTAGATTACACAGGCTTCACAACAATCAATCCACAGCGGTTTGGACAGAAATTTGTTGGAAAGGTTGATCAATTACACTTTTTCCCTTGTCGATTTGATTGGACCGTTTCTCTTTTCTGCATCTCTGTGCTTTTATCTGGTTTACTTTCTGGTGTTCATGGGAGGGATATCTAAAAGTCTAATCTGATGTTTTTAGGTGGCTAATCCTCATGATATTCTTCTATTTACAAAAGCTGTGAAAAGGCGATCTACTGCTGATGGTTTGATTCCTTTCTTCTAATATTCTTGAAGCGGATTGTTAAGCAAGTTATTTAATTAATATCAATCTGCATTTGGAATCTTTTTTGGAAGACATTTTATTCAACCTTGTTCCACATTAGATGCAAATCGGTCTTGTGTATACTTTATGTTTGCTCTGTTCAGGTCACTGTGCTGTGAAGAGTTTTAGAAACTTGTATGACTGGACGTATTCAGGGAAAATTGAAGATGAGGAAAAGCTACGGCCTGAAGAGTTGAATCAACAAAATATTGAGGCTCTCCTTGCTGAGAGCAATTTGGTCAGTACTTATTTCATTTATTGCTTTGAATTAACGTGATTGCTTAACATGAGGTTCGCTGAAAGGATTAGCAGGGCTTGTCAGTTATGGCGGATGATAGGCAAATTGAAACATCGATTGCAATAGATGGTTGGACCTATGTTTTTGTGATGCTATTGCGTTATCACTGTGGCAGAAAATGGAGATTCTGCCTGTCACTGAACTGGGCTTGGCGCTACATAAGTTTGTAAATAAAGATGACAAGCTTGCGTTCATCGAGTGTCTTCAAGAGAATCTGGATGACACACAGGTACATCTTGCAGCAATTACATTTTTTTAACTCTTGTTGGGAATTGTAAAGCACCCGTGTTTTAAATTCTACCACTTTATGTATTCATGTGGCAATACATTCACTTGCGAAAATCTTGTACGATTCTAAATTCAAGACTAGTTTGCGTGCGTTGAGTTACCGTCGTGTGCCCACTAAAGAGATTGGAATCTCTTGCTACCAAATCGATTGACAGATGCAGAAGTGCTGCAATGTCAGTAGAACTCGAACAGTAATTTGAGTGCAAATGCAGGTTTCAACCTAGGTTGTACTTCACAGCACTGATCTAACATGGTGTTTTACAGAACAAGCTTGTTGAGGAAGCCCTTGCTGATAAGCTCCAGGAAGACGATGTGATTGTGAAAGTGAGCGAACATATGCAGGTACAAGGCATTGTTTAGTCATTGCTAGATCAGTATAATTTTCAGAGTCAGTGTTACTTCTAATGCCAATGATATCTGTGAGTTGAAAATTGCACTTGATCCTACGATGTTGCGCTCATAATTATTGGCTTGATCCTGCATTTTGCAGTCGCATTTGTCTTCGGTTTGTATTAAAGTAAACTAATTAGCCGATTGATATGAGATACTAGTTCAACAAAATAATATGGTATGGGATTGTTGGATCTACAGCAACGTGAGAAAGAATCAATCCCTAGATATATAGAAACGTTGGCTTCCGTTTCTTCTGGTGACCCTCTTTCAAGTATACAGCAACGGACGTCCCAGGTAAAGTTCCTTTTCACCAATTCGACAGTGTCGGTGCTCTCAAGTCACCTATGACTTTACACTAACTATCAATTCCTATTTGCAATTTTTTTCTAATACCAGTTGTGAGCTGATTTATAGCCTCAATCGGCGTGTAAGCTTACGTCCCCTAGCGGTAGCCTGATCTGTTCTTACATGTGCTCCGATATGTTCAATTAACTTGATCCTGCCATCTGATATTTGAACTTTCAAGCAGGGAGGTACAAGCAGGAAAGGGAATGATGACGATGAGCCTTTTGATGATGACGATGTTCCGGAGAGATCAACACCAGCAAAACGAAAAGCACCTGCCAGCAGAGCTGTGCAGAAAGATCCGGAACCCCCCCGCGGCCGAGGCCGGGGTAGAGGAAGAGGAAGAGGAAGAGGGCGAGCCTCTCAAGGAGGTCTTACGCAGACAACGCTGAATGTTGTTCCAGTGCCTAGACCTCCTAGAAGGTGAGAATTTGAAGTCCGAATTAGTATTATGCTTGGGATCATAATGTTTCCCCATGTTGAGCTGAACAAAAGTCTTGGGACCTCAGTATAATGTAAAACCCTAGATGCGTCTGTTTTTAGTGCTAGACTATCAAAGCAGCTTACCCGCATGCAGGTGCTGAGAGATCCTTGAATGTTTTGGTTATATATCGGAGTTTTACTGTCAAAAGTACGCGACACCACATTAGTTATAATTGCTTAATTAAAGCGTTGGTTTGTGTTTACAGGGCTTCACGAATGGAAACCATCAGCGATGATGAAGGTTCTGATGATGATGAAAACAGTGAGGAAGAAGAGGATGAGGAACCAGCCCCTAAAATTGTAAGTAAATGATTGCTGCAGCTAAGATAAACTAATAAAACGTTTGGGAATGTCAATCTAATCATTGCCGTTCCATGAAATAAATCTAACTTGGGAGGTCAATCTGCAGAAAAAAACGAATTCAAAAACATCCCAGAGAGGAAGAAAAGGTGCTGCTGGTTCTAAACGAGTAGCATCCAGCTCGTCCTTTAGGGGAGGACGTAATACTTATGTCGATGACGACGTTGAGGATGATGACGATGAAGCAGATGCAGGTCCAAAGAAAGCAACAGCGACACCATCATCTCAAGTAAGTCGGCGTGCTCTGTATTTTTTATCGCATTGTAAATGGCCTTACTTGCAATCTAGACAAGACTTGAATCTCTTTAATGCGCTGTTCTGTTTACGTATAATTGGTGTTTCTACAAAATTTGTAGACCATGCAGGTAATAGTTACCCAGTTCTCCAATTTTCCCATTTTGCTGTAAAACCCACTTCTACAAATGTACACTTCTTGTCTATAATCAAGAACAAAAGCCTGAATTTCGCTATGTTTGGTCTTTCAGAAGCGGTCCAGCTGGGGTTCTTTACGAGGGTAAACTACCCGAAACAAAAGTTCAAATGCTTCAACGTCAACTACGCTAATTTTTAAATTTTTAAATATGATCTTGGGATACACTAGCACCACGCTTATACGAAAACTTGTCACAAGATCATGTAAGACGTGGTAGATATTGGGTTCTGGGGTGATGGAAATCGTACTGAGCGTAGAGTTTGCTGAATATTGATGCAGCAAAATATTCAACTGTGGCTCCCAAGTTACATTTCTCTACATCTCCAATTCCTCACCAATCAGATACTCAGGCCTCTACTTCAAACTGAGTACTCTGCACCTTCCTGAACACCTGTACCATTTCATCTAGCAAATTAGTTGTTTCTATTTCTCAAACCCGTCATACCAACGTGGAGTATATTTCCTTCAGCTAGCATCATCAAACTCGTATTTTTCCACTTCTCATGTCTACGAGTTTTAGATCGCTGCATGTATGCCTATAAGAGAAGACGTGATTGCATGAGGGAAAAATGCTGGAAGCTATTCTCGTAAGTCCACTTGACTGTTGCTTCTCCAATTTTTAATTGAAAACACATGTGCATTCACTGCCATAGCAACTTGTTTTCTGAATGAAAATTATGACAGTAAAGTTGAAATTTCTATTTCAAGGTTGAGATCTGAGTATTAAAGAGTGAAACAATGTTTTATCGGTTCGATGCTTCGGCAGTGTCCACCTATTCATTGTACAAAAGAAGAACAAGCTGCCAACGTATCCACTGACCTGGTCAGTAGGCAACAAGATAATCCACAATAATTCTTTGCCACCATAACTGAACAGAAAAATCTAACGGGATTTCATTGCTTTTGGTATATCATGTGATACAGCCATCTCAGCTCATCGATGGTCGAAGCCGCAAAAAAATGGAAGAGCACTTTCACATCGTTGAACCTCATCAGAAATAACAAAACTGCAACAAAGCGTGGCTTTTCCGCTAGACAACCTAAACTCAATTAATCCGGAGACTGGTCCAATGCGTTATCTCCACGAGACTCCAAATGGAGAAATGAGGACGAAAGCGGAAGTGCAACACCCTACTCCGTTACGGCGCCGGTGTCACCACCTCCGAACCCTCCACCTCCACGTCCGAAACCACCTCGTCCACCTCTGAACTCTGGTCGGTATTCACCGGGAGCCCCACCTTTGTCTCCACCGAACCCACTGTCACCACGGCCAGCACTTCTGTAACCTTCCCTATCACCGAATCGTGGTCTGTCTCCATCTCTGGGAGGACCACGGGGAGGTCTATCGCCACCCGCACCTCCCATTGGCCTGCTTGGGGGACGAGCAGACTTCTTCAAAGTAGCGGGGACAATCTCAGATGGAAGGTTGAGGTACGTCCGGAGGTGCTCAATGCCGTCATTGGTCAAGTACCTGCCAAAACGGATAACAAACCACTGCAATGAGATAAAGACCAATGCGTTCGACACCCAGCAGCACTGCGATCATAAGATTTAGCGAGTAACCCGATGCTTTAGTCATCTCGATGGATAATCATTTGAATCATAGAGTCTAATCGCGTAACTATCAGCTGAAATGATAATGGAAGGCAACTTCATTATAATAACCTGGCATGATATTTCAGGGGTGAACCAAAACATAGAACTTGAATCAGCCATCAGCTATGCCAAAACCCTGAAACAGAGAATAACAATTCTCTCATGCACTGGGGGTCAATTGACCACCTCTGCTTAGCTAATAACAAACCCTAAAATTTCGCATCCAAGTCACTGCATCAAAGGCACCTCATACAAAGCAGACTGAAGTTCTTATACACCCAACAAAGCTCACCAACCCCACCAACAAGATCAATGTCCTAGGTTAGGTTCGAAAGGTAAGCTTCTGGGTTTCAGAAGCCGAGCAACTGAAACTTTCTAAACCCTAAATCTTCTACTCGCAGACCACCCCTCGAACCACCAACAACTAAGCACACGCGATTCCATCGAGAGGGGCGGGGGTGCAGTAGGAAAAAGATGACCAAACCACAACCACGAGAAAGAAAACTAACTACAAAGCTCCAGAACTATGTCACATATTCCAAAGCGTTTGAACGGAAAACGACAAAGCTTACCAGTAGTAGTGGCGCCAGGCGAAGTTCTCCTTGACGTACTCCTTGGACTTGAAGCTCTGCATGAGCTTGATAACCTGGAGGTTAGGCACATCGATTTCGGGGTGCTTGGAGGCATTGTAGTCCTTCTTCGCGTACAAGACGCCTTCCTTGAAGAGGTATTTGTAGACCTCCACCCGGTTCTTCTTGGGGATCAACATGGCTCCGTGCGGCTTCAGTCGCGCGAGGCGATGGCGAAGGCGATGGAGCTTCGGTGCTCGAGACGATGCGACGAGCGAAAGACTGAGAAGCTCAGCATTGGGCTTCCCTTCTACCTCAATCGAATGGGTCGATTGAGAACCTCCATTCACAAGACCGGACGACGTCCGGGATTAGTACTGGTTCATATCTGGTTCTGTTCCCCGTAGATATCCTGTTTAGATCCAGAAGATATCCGAATGGAGCCCAGAGACATGGTCTCAATGGTGCACTGGTTTGTATCGCGGTCACTCGTGTTACTACGAGTAATCGGTTGGTGTTAACACACTAAATATGATCTAAAAGGATCTAATAAATAATAAATAAAATAAAATAAAGGATCATAGTTACGTATATATATTTTATAAGAATATGGGTTGTATTTTTACGAATAAAAATACAACTTATTCTCTTTTTTTCTTTTTTCTTTTTTCTTTTTTAAAAAAAAAAAAAAATGATGTAAATTCACAAAAAAATCCAACTCATTTGTATGACAACACTAGCAATTTTTGAAGCATGATGTCCAATTATTTAATTTTATCTAAACATGATATTAGAAACAAAAATATTGTGATTTAAAAAAATGCTATTGAATATAGCCACTTTGAGCCTTCTAAAATTGGTTTTATTTTTAAATAATGAATAAATTAACTATTATGTATTAAAATATTATATTATATTAGATTTCACATGTCATCTTTTATAAAATAAATTTATTAATTAGCACTTTTTTTTATTAGTATCTTATATAACTATTTGAGTAAATTTACAAGAGCTTTTAATATTATATTATTAATTGATATAAATGTTAAACAATTTTATATATCATTTTTATTAAAGGTTTAACTACTTTCAAAATAGAATAAACAATCCTTTAAAATTTTATTCTATTCAAACAATCTTATGTAATTTTATGTATATTTTTATTACTTATATTCTAAGTATTATCATAAATATTTTTGCATCACTTGTTCAAAATTTAGTTATTATTAAAAGTTAACTTTGATATATATATATATATATATATATATATATATATATATATAAGAAATTGCTAGGTGGATATCTCTTTTTTAATTACGTGAATATCTTCTATACTATGCACCTTCACATATATGCAATAAAATTCTTATTTATATTAAAAATTTATTAGGATAAATTTATAATAAAATATTCTTTAAATAAAATTAATAAGTTTTTTAAAGTAAATAAATGATTTATATAAATTTTATTATAAAATTTTATTAAAAATTAAATTTTTTAAAAATAAAATGCTATAAGACATTATACACAAATCTTTTATTATAAATTCATTCCAAAATAATTCAGTATAAATAAGAGTTTTATTATATGTATGTAAGATATGTAGCACAATATTGTATTATATGTTGTCTTGTTTAAAAATATACTAGATACTTAGCTATGGAAGTTAAAGTTGTATTTTGTAATTAACCAAGAATCTAATAGCCCTAATGAAATCCTAAATAAATCCCAATTGAACCTTAATAATTTCTAATCAAATCCTAATCAAAATTTTAAAATATCTTAAAGAAAATCTAAAGAAATCATTAAAAAATCCTAAAGAATCATAAAGAATTTTAAAGAAATTCTAAAGAAGTTCTAAAGAAATCATTAAGGACATTAAAGAAATTACAAAGAGCTATAAGAAAATCCTAAAGAAATTCTAAAGAAATCAGAATTGAATCTTAATTAAATTTTAAGTAAATTCTAATTAATACTAATTAAATTTTAATTAAATATTAATAAAATTTTAACCAACCCTAATTAAATCTTATTCAAATTCTAATCAAATCCTAATCAATCATAACAAAATACTATAGTAAATTTAAATCTTTGATAATTATTAATCTAATTATTGATCTTAATTCAAATTTTGTATACTTTTCAATATCCTAGCTAAAAACAAGCATGCAAAATTTGAAGAGAGTTAAATTTACAAATTGGAAGAAAAAACACCTAATCTACTCAAGTATTGACCATCCTTATTCTCTAATCTTAGTGCCAATCTTCTAATATCAAAATCATTTTTTTTCACTATTCATTTACTTTTAGAATTTGTATAAATGTTAAAAATTAAATCAACTATTAGCTCACAAAAAGCCATTTCAATCCAACTAGTAGACTGCTCAAAATCATAGTAATCCTCACTAATCTTCAAAATCCAATTTCTAAGATCCTAATTCACTTGAATTTTAATAACCTTTAATCTAATTATTTGATTAAATTTAAATTCACAAAATATATATAACACAATTATATACACAAATTTACAAAGTTTGAATCATAGATTCTCTATAAAATATACTCAATTCTCCAAAATATAAACTCTTTTTTATTTCCCAAAATCCAAAGTTGCTCAAAACAACCTTGACTTTGTAAAGCTCTTACAAAGTCATTAACAAATCAAATCAACTATTGTAAATGATCTTATTGTACTACTAGCAAGACGTTTTATAGATAAGAACCCCTTTGGAGCAGGCACAAACGTTTTTATAAGGAAGGACATATCAAACTTTACGCTCGAATATTATAAATCTGTACAAGAGGATATCATAGAATTTGCCACCGTGATAGTGATACCCTTGAATACTCTTGATGCTTCTATATTCGAAGGTGATATATCTGTACATGGTACAACAGTCTTTACTGAAGAAGAGCTTATGTTCAACCCCACATCTAATATACTCGTTCCAAAGCACTGTATTGCATCAGACTTAGAACTGCAAGAAATGGAAGAGAAGGGAATATCTCGCGACAACTTGCCAAAGATATATGCTGAAGATCGGATATGCAAGTGGTACGGATTTAAAAGAGGTAGTATAGTAAGAATAGAAAGAAACTATTGTAACGAAGTTTACTACAGGATAGTGATATAAAAAAAATATTGATATATGAAGGTGCTTTTTGCACTGGTGTTATTTTTTTATGTCTATCAAGAGACATGGACTCTTATATGATAAAGGAGGTGACCTTACTCTGGCACATCAAAGACACAGATGGAAACACACTTTTTGATGACATATGTGTATCTGAAGATGTTCCTCTTGTCGAGAGATATGTTGGAGATTATCAATGGTACAAGCACTTCTATCCTGCGATGGAAGTCGATAACACTTTGAAACGTAACAATACACTTCTCATTACTTTTATGGTCCCAACTCTTAAAGACGGTGATAAGAGAACA